>JAWQEG010009278.1:0-2500 GCA_033782935.1 Petrolisthes cinctipes
GAGAAGAAAAGAAGGAAGGAAGGAGGGAGGAGGGAGAGAGGGAGAGAAGTAAAGGAAGTATGAAGAAACGAAGGAAAGAAGGATGGAAGGAGAGGGAGGGAGGAAGTGGTGGAGGAGGAAAGAGAAGGAGAGGTAAGTGGAAAGAGAGGTCGAGGGGAGGCGAGTGGCAAAGAGGTCGAGGCAGGAGGGAGGGTTGATTTGAGGGAGTGAAGAGAAGCAGAACAGGGATGGAAAGGAGTGGGGATGGCAAAAGTGGGAGGAGAGAGGCAGGCCAACGCTATCTGAACCCTGTGTGATCTTTAAACTGTCCGCAGCTCTCTCTCGGTGTGTGTGTGTGTGTTGTATGTGTGTGTGTGTGAGGTAAACAGATATGCAAGGCGTGGCGGACTGAGGAGCGAGATAATGCTAGAGTGAGTGAGTGGTGGTGAGTGTGTGAGTGAGGAATGGAGGGTAGAAAAGGAGTGGAGGTGGAAGTACTAAGAAGAAGAGATGTGAGGGAGATTATATTATGAGGAAGGGAAGGAGGGAGAAGGAGGAAAGGAAGGAGGGAATAGGGGAAGAAGGAGAATAAAGAGGGAAGGAGATTATATGAGGAAGGGAAGGAGGAGGAGGAGAAGGAGGAGGAGGAGGGAGAGAGAAAGAGAAGAAAGAGGGAAGGAGATTATATGAGGAAGGGAAGGAGGAGGAGGAAAGGAGGGAGAAGGGAGGGAGAAAGAGAAGAAAGAGGGAAGGAGATTATATGAGGAAGGGAAGGAGGAGGAGGAAAGGAGGGAGAAGGGAGGGAGAAAGAGAAGGAAGGAGGGAAGGAGGAGGAAAGGAACTGAGGAGGAAAATGAATAAATGGGAACTACATACAAAGGAGAAATGCGAAGGAGAGGAGGAACGAAGACGACGAGAGATAGAGATAGAGATAGAGATAGAGATAGAGATAGAGCTAGAGCTAGAGCTAGAGCTAGAGCTAGAGCTAGAGCTAGAGCTAGAGCTAGAGCTAGAGCTAGAGCTAGAGCTAGAGCTAGAGCTAGAGCTAGAGCTAGAGCTAGAGCTAGAGCTAGAGCTAGAGCTAGAGCTAGAGCTAGAGCTAGAGCTAGAGCTAGAGCTAGAGCTAGAGCTAGAGCTAGAGCTAGAGCTAGAGCTAGAGCTAGAGCTAGAGCTAGAGCTAGAGCTAGAGCTAGAGCTAGAGCTAGAGCTAGAGCTAGAGCTAGAGCTAGAGCTAGAGCTAGAGCTAGAGCTAGAGCTAGAGCTAGAGCTAGAGCTAGAGCTAGAGCTAGAGCTAGAGCTAGAGCTAGAGCTAGAGCTAGAGCTAGAGCTAGAGCTAGAGCTAGAGCTAGAGCTAGAGGCTAGAGCTAGAGCTAGAGCTAGAGTGCTAGAGCTAGAGCTAGAGCTAGAGCTAGAGCTAGAGCTAGAGCTAGAGCTAGAGCTAGAGCTAGAGCTAGAGCTAGAGCTAGAGCTAGAGCTAGAGCTAGAGCTAGAGCTAGAGCTAGAGCTAGAGCTAGAGCTAGAGCTAGAGCTAGAGCTAGAGCTAGAGCTAGAGCTAGAGCTAGAGCTAGAGCTAGAGCTAGAGCTAGAGCTAGAGCTAGAGCTAGAGCTAGAGCTAGAGCTAGAGCTAGAGCTAGAGCTAGAGCTAGAGCTAGAGCTAGAGCTAGAGCTAGAGCTAGAGCTAGAGCTAGAGCTAGAGCTAGAGCTAGAGCTAGAGCTAGAGCTAGAGATAGAGATAGAGATAGAGATAGAGATAGAGATAGAGATAGAGATAGAGATAGAGATAGAGATAGAGATAGAGATAGAGATAGAGATAGAGATAGAGATAGAGATAGAGATAGAGATAGAGATAGAGATAGAGATAGAGATAGAGATAGAGATAGAGATAGAGATAGAGATAGAGATAGAGATAGAGATAGAGATAGAGATAGAGATAGAGATAGAGATAGAGATAGAGATAGAGATAGAGATAGAGATAGAGATAGAGATAGAGATAGAGATAGAGATAGAGATAGAGATAGAGATAGAGATAGAGATAGAGATAGAGATAGAGATAGAGATAGAGATAGAGATAGAGATAGAGATAGAGATAGAGATAGAGATAGAGATAGAGATAGAGATAGAGATAGAGATAGAGATAGAGATAGAGATAGAGATAGAGATAGAGATAGAGATAGAGATAGAGATAGAGATAGAGATAGAGATAGAGATAGAGATAGAGATAGAGATAGAGATAGAGATAGAGATAGAGATAGAGATAGAGATAGAGATAGAGATAGAGATAGAGATAGAGATAGAGATAGAGATAGAGATAGAGATAGAGATAGAGATAGAGATAGAGATAGAGATAGAGATAGAGATAGAGATAGAGATAGAGATAGAGATAGAGATAGAGATAGAGATAGAGATAGAGATAGAGATAGAGATAGAGATAGAGATAGAGATAGAGATAGAGATAGAGATAGAGATAGAGATAGAGATAGAGATAGAGATAGAGATAGAGATAGAGATAGAGATAGAGATA
>JAWQEG010009278.1:7500-22500 GCA_033782935.1 Petrolisthes cinctipes
AGGTGACCACTGCGCCGCCGAAGGTAGTCTTGGCCAAGTTGATGGTCAGATGGGCATCACGCAGCCTTCCCAGGACGTTAGTCAGTCGCTGCAGATGTTGGGACCAGGTATCTGTATATATAATTACATCATCTAAGTACACATTTACTCCATTTAGATCTTGTAATAGGCAGTTCATAGTACGTTGGAATGTAGCGGGGGCATTCCTAAGTCCAAAAGGCATGACTAAATACTGAAAAAGGCCAAAGGGAGTGATGAAAGCTGAAATGATTTGAGCCCTATTAGTTAGTGGGATCTGATGGTAACCTTTTAGTAAGTCAATTTTGGTTATGAACTTAGACTGGCCCACCGCATCAATAAGATCATCAATTCTGGGAAGGGGATAGGCGTCAGGTGTAGTGGCAGCGTTAACCCGTCGGTAGTCCACGACGAGTCGAAACTGTCCGCTCTCTTTAGGTACCAGCAAGCACGGTGAGGCCCAGGGTGACCTGCTCGGGACCGCCAAGCCATGATCCAGGAGGTAGTCCAGTTCTTTCTTCAGCTGTTCTTTCTTCCTGTGTGGGACTCTGTAGGGTGACTGTCGGATGGGGTTAGTTCCTGGCATGAGTTCAACGTCATGGCGCACGATCTCACAATATCCAGGCTTATCAGAGAATACATCTATGTACTGAGACAACACACTGGAGATCTCGTCTACTTGAGTTTCAGTTAGGTTTTTTAAGTACCCAGGCAACGCCTGCAAGATTTCGGAATTGGAACAACCTTCCCACTCATTGTCTGGGGTTAGATTTTCCAGTGTGTTCTCGTCAGTATTTATAATGTTACAGGGGAGTCTCAATGGATCAGGTGCAGGTTCTCGGGTAAGGTATAATTTTATTAAATTGATATGCACTAGCTGTGTGGACTTGCGACGGTCAGGGGTATTCAAGATGTAATTCCGGTCATCAACCTTTCTTTTTACCATATAAGGACCTTGATACTTGGCTGACAAGGGGGACCCTGGGACTGGGAGGTAGGCTAACACCTGGTCTCCCTCTCTGAACTCCCTCAACCTAGTGTTCACATCATACCTAGCTTTCATCTTTTCCTGTGCTTTTACTAAGTTATCAGATGCAAACTGACGCACCTTACTGAGTCTATTCTTAAGGTTTTCCAGGTAAGCTGTTACAGTTACCAGTCGTGCTGGAGAGGGTTGGATTAATTTATCTTTGATTACCTTAAGCGGACCTCTCCCTTTCCTACCAAAGAGGAGTTCAAAGGGGGAGCAACCAAGGGACTCTTGCGGGGCTTCTCGGATAGCAAACAAGAGGAATGGTAACCCCTCATCCCAGTCCCGATCCCCTTCATTACAGTACTTACGGATCATTGATTTCAAGGTCTGATGACACCGTTCAAGAGCTCCCTGAGACTGAGGATGGTAAGCCGTGGACAGAGTCTGTTGGATGTCGAGTTCATGTAGTACCTGGCGGAAGAGATCACTCGTGAAGTTAGAGCCTCGGTCGCTTTGTATTTCCTGGGGAATACCATAAGAAGTGAACATATGAATGAGAATGTTAGAGATGGTCCTAGCCGAAATATTTTTTAATGGAAAAGCTTCTGGATAGCGGGTACTTGGGCACATGACAGTGAGGATGTATTGGTTTCCTCTTTTTGTTCTAGGGAGAGGGCCAACGATGTCTATGAGGATCTTTTGGAAAGGTTCAGAAGGGACTTGAATGGGCTGTAGTGGATACTGAGGGAGTGCCTGGTTAGGTTTACCCACTATCTGACAAGTATGGCAAGAGTTTATGAATTTGGTTACATCTTGTTTCATGCCGGGCCAATAGAAGTTGGTTTGTACCACCCCTTGTGAGTTGCCTCCCGTCACTCTCAGATGAGCAAGAACCATTTCTTTCAACTGGGCTTTCGTAGTACTATATGTGAAGGGAATGTTATAACTAGTGGCTAAGTACTTTAAATCATCCTTTCTGACGTTAGCATCAACCAACTCCTCCACCGACGGGTTACCGACAAACTCGACTGGGTCGAAACTTGACATTGTGACTCGAGACCAGTTCCGATTCCACCACTAGAAGTTTATGCCCAACCCAGATAAGTTTTTGTGGCTGTGTTGTGTACCATTTGTATGGTATGTCCCTGTTCTCATTTGTGCTGTGTAACTGTTCACTGTTCTGTTTCAACTCGGGAGTTATATGTTCTGTTCTGGAGTTGGTGAATAATTATTTTAAACTAAACTAAACCTGGTTGTTTCGTGCTTACCTTAATTAACCAACTACGGTGACGAGTGGCTTATCACAGTGATACTGAGCCCCTAGACTGGTAATCATTGCTCACTGCCCATTACTGTGCTAGGCCAGATCGTTACACAGATAAATACTAACATGCTTCCTCTACCTATATACATGCATAATTATATACATCACCACACATGCAATACTACCACTCATCAACCAACCCATCACACACACACTCTCTCTCTCTCTCACACACACACACACACACACACACACACACACACACACACACACACAAGCCTATTCAGTAAACTCCAGTGACTTCTCGTCTCGTCTGTTTATTCATGAGTTTGTTTTCCTATAAATTTCCAAAGACATGTTTATACAATGAGCGCTTAAAATGCAGGGAAAAAAATGCACCGACTTTAACAGGACCAAACACAACCAAGCCCATTCCCTTACGTTTTCTGGAGGCTGTGTTTTATTCAATGGAAGGGAAACTGATGGAAATAGATCTGGGGTAACGTTATCAAAATTACAAAATTATAACTGTAT
The DNA here is from genome assembly GCA_033782935.1 of Petrolisthes cinctipes. Classification (NCBI taxonomy): domain Eukaryota; kingdom Metazoa; phylum Arthropoda; class Malacostraca; order Decapoda; family Porcellanidae; genus Petrolisthes; species Petrolisthes cinctipes. The sequence continues at coordinate 10,290 of JAWQEG010009278.1, forward strand.
ATTAAATTAACTCAACACCGTTCTACCATTCATCATTTTACGGATTTATCATTGCATAAAGAAATACAAAAACATTTTCTACTGTTTTATCCGTATAGAAATAACTATAATCGTTCTACGGTATTATTGCTTCTAGAAATTAAGGAAATACCAATCACCATTCTACGGTTTTTGCTTTATAATAAATACCCATATTCATTGTATGGTAATATTCCTTTTATAAATTAAGGATATACCCATCGTCATTCTACGGTTATTTTCTATATAGTAAATACCCATAATTGTATTCCTTATAAAAATCATGGAAATACCAATCACCAATCTACGGTTCTTTTCTTTATAGTTAATACCCATAATCATTCTACGACATTATTCCTATAGATATTAATAATTATTTGGCCTATAGATATTAATAATAATTCTTTGGCCTCCTTACTCCTCCTTAGTAATATTCTCCACCCTCTCTTCTCTGGTACGAGCATAACTACATTGCAAGGTCCTAACAAGACGACCAACACACACGCAAACACACACAGTCCTTCCATCCACACTAACTGGTTGGACTGATTGCATTACAGTGCTAACCTAATTCATAAATGTACACACACTCACACACATGTGTGTGTGTGTGTGTGTGTGTGTGTGTGTGTGTGTGTGTGTGTGTGTGTGTGTGTGTGTGTGTGTGTGTGTGTGTGTGTGTGTGTGAATAATTGCTTGGTTAAGGAGTGGTAGTATAGCATGTGTGTGTGTGTGTGTGTGTGTGTGTGTGTGTGTGTGTGTGTGTGTGTGTGTGTGTGTGTGTGTGTGTGTGTGTGTGTGTGTGTGTGTGTGTGTGTGTGTATGTGTGTGTGTGTGTGTGAGAGAGAAAGAGTGTGTGTGTGAGAGAGAAAGAGTGTGTGTGTGATGGGTTGGTTGATGAGTGGTAGTATAGCATGTGTGTGTGTGTGTGTGTGTGTGTGTGTGTGTGTGTGTGTGTGTGTGTGTGTGTGTGTGTGTGTGTGTGTGTGTGTGTGTGTGAGAGAGAGAGAGAGTGTGTGTGTGATGGGTTGGTTGATGAGTGGTAGTATTGCATGTGTGGTGATGTATATAATTATGCATGTATATAGGTAGAGGAAGCATGTTAGTATTTATCTGTGTGGAGTAAACATATGGGCACATTATAGATATTCACTTCTTTTACAGGTCATCCATCAGTAAAGACTCAACTCTCAACTCCTTCACTTGTCTGTTTGGATCACACACACAAAAAAAAATAGTTCTCAGTCCTGACCTTCCACTCCCTTCGTTCAACAATAACAATACCAATAACATCCTCTATTTCTCCCCCCATTTAATCCTCTTTCTTAACTTCTTCCTCACCTGCATCATTCTCTTCCTCCAATCTTTTTTCTCCTTTGTGTGTATACCTCTTCTTTCTTCTTCGTTTCATCTTCCCTAGTTTCTTGCATATTCTTCCTCTCTGTCTGGTGTTCATCGTTTCCTCTCTCTCTCTCTCTCTCTCCTTCTTCTCTTCCTTCTCATCATTTCCTCTCTCTCTTTCTCCTTCTTCTCTTCCTTCTCATCATTTCCTCTCTCTCTCTCTCCTTCGTCACTCACTAATCTTCTCTCCTCCCCTTTGCTCTCTGTAATTAATATCCCCCTCCTAGCCTTCGTTTTATTTACCTTCTTCCTCCTCCTCTTCCTCCTCTTCCTCTTCCTCCTTCTCCTTCTTCTTCTTCTTCTCCTCCTCCTCTTCTTCCCTCTCCCTACACCACCCATCATTAGTTTCACCAAGTTTCCATAAAGTTTATCACTATTTATCTTCACTTTCCCCATTCATATTATCCTTTTAGTTTTGGTTGTTCCATTATTCTAAAAAAAAAAACTCTGTCTCTGTCTCTGTCTCTCTGTCTCTGTCTCTGTCTCACTCACTCACTCACTCTCTCTTTCACTCTCTCTCACTCTTTCACTCTCTCCCCCTCTTCCTCTCTCTCTCTCTCGTTCCTTCATAAATCTCCCAGCTCCCCTTCCTCTTTCTTTCTCTTTCCCTCCACCTGTCTGCCTCTTCGCCATCTTCTCTCCACAAATTTTCTCCCCTTGTCATCATCACAGCGGGTGGATGGTGGTCGCGTGGTGGGGAGACGATGTTGTTGTTTTTTTCCCTGTATACTTTCCAACAGGCTTCTATCCCAAACTCTTATATTATAATATTATTTATTAGTTATCGAACGTTTCAAAAAAATAGTTGATAGATTATTTATCGAAGTTAGGAAACACGTTGTTGTAACTTTTTATCTATCTATCTATCAATTTATTTAAGTATCTATCTATCTATCTATATCACATTTCTTCATTCCTTTCCAAATTAACCTTTAAATAACACATAAATATAGCTTTTTATCTATCCATCTACCTATCTATCTATCTATCTATCTATCTATTTATTTAAGTATCTATCTATCTATCTATATCACATTCCTCCATTCCCTCACAAAAATTAACCTTTGAATAACACAAATATAGCTTTTTATCCATCTACCTATCTATCTATCTACCTATCTATCTATCTATCTATCAATCAATTAATATATGTATCTATCTATATCACATTGCTCCATTCCTTTACAAAATTAACCTTTAAATAACACATAATAATACTGGACTAGCATCTGAAACTAACAGGCGACGCACGACTACTGCACCGTCTCTCATCCAAAATCTCTACACAAAATAGTAGAGTGTTAGCATATTCTTCCAGTCCCCCTTCAGGAACACGCAAATCCATCCAACATTTTTTCGCCCAGAGCTGGATAAAAAAAAGAGAGAGAGAGAGAGAGAGAGAGAAAAAAAAAAAGATGAGTCTCGTGATGTGGGTGATTGGGGATAAAGAGGGGAAGAAGGGGAAGGGTGGTGGTGTCATTGGGGAAGGGGGAGGAAGTTGGAAAATGGGTTGAAGCTGAATGAATATGGGTGACAGGGAATGAGAGGGGTTGGGTTAGGTTAGGTTAGGTTAGTTAGTTGGTGTGTGTGTGTGTGTGTGTGTGTGTGTGTGTGTGTGTGTGTGTGTGTGTGTGTGTGGAAGGGTGAAAGAATTAGGACAGTGACTGAAGTGAGGGGTGAGAGGACAGTGAGGAAGAAGGAGGAGAAGTGAGTGAGGAAAATGTGAAAAAAGTGAGTGCAGCACAGTCTAACGTGTAGGGGAGTGTAAGAGAAGTGAAAGAGAGAGGAGACGAGAGATGAGGCCTGGTGATTGAGAAAGGAGAGGTGAGGTAAGGTAAGTGAAGAAGGAGAGGTGAGATAAGGTAATTGAGAAAGGAGAGGTGAGGTAAGGCCAGTGAAGAAGGAGAGGTGAGGTAAGGTAAGTCAAGAAGGAGAGGTGAGTGAGAAAGATGTGAAAAAGTGAGTGTGTAAGGTCCGACGTGTTGAGGAAGTGAAAGAGAGAGAGAGGAGGTGAGATAAGTGAGGGAAGAGAAGTGAGAAGTGAAAGAGAGAGGGGAGGGGAGGTATATGATGAAAGAGAGGTGATTGAGAAAGGAAAGGTGAGGTAAGTGATGAAGGAGAGGTGAGAGGTGATTGAGAAAGGAGAGGTGAAGTGAGTGAAGAGGGCCAGAAGTGGGTTGAAGGAGCCATGAGTGGGTTGAGGAGAGGAACACAGTAGGGAAGAAGAGATAAACGAGTCCTTCAAATATTGCCACGAAGCACTAAATATATACATGTAAGGAGCTTGTTTCGTGGCATGGTCAGGAGGTAGGAATCAGCCAGAAGCCTCCAATTTTCATACACAATCACAGGGTCCTTTAGGGAGTTGAGTTATAAGGGTAACGAGGGGGGGAGGACTGAAGAGTGAAGTGGGATGAATGAGAGTCGAGGGGGATGTTGAGGTAATGAAACGGTGTGAAGGAGGGATGAAGGAAGTGTTAATTAAAGGAGTGAAGGGAGGTGAAGTGGGTTGTAGATAGATGTCTTAAAGGTAGAGAATGGGAGGTGGAATAACTAGATCAGGTTAATAGGGATGAAAAATAAGGGGGGCTTAAGAGGAATTGAAATGCAGTAAAAAAGGGAATGAAGAAAAGGTTAAAACTGAGTGAGTGACAGGGAAATGAGGACGACGGAAAAATGAAGGGGAGATGAAGGGGGAAGATGAAGGGGGAAGAGGGGAATAGACACGAGAGGAGACAGGAGGGGGAAGAGGGGAAGGGAAAGAATGAAGGGGAGATGAAGGGAAAAGAGGGGAATGGACACAAGAGGGGACAGGAAGGGGAGGGGGGAGAGAGGAATAGACACGAGAGGGGACAGGAAGGGGAGGGGGAAGAGGGGAATGAACACGAGAGGGGACAGGAAGGGGAGGGGGAAGAGGGGAATGGACACGAGAGGGGACAGGAAGGGAGGGGGAAGAGGGGAATGGACACAAGAGGGGACAGGAGGAGGGGGAAGAAGGGCATGAGAGGGGACAGGAGGAGGGGGAAGAGGGGCATGAGAGGGGACAGGAGGAGGGGAAAAGAGGGGAATGGACACAAGAGGAGACAGGAGAAGAGGGAAGAAGGGCATGAGAGGGGACAGGAGGAGGGGAAAGAGGGGAATGGACACGAGAGGGGACAGGAGGAGGGGGAAGAGGGGAATAGACACGAGAGGGGACAGGAGGAGGGGGAAGAGGGGCATGAGAGGGGACAGGAGGAGGGGAAAGAGGGGAATGGACACGACACGAGAGAGGACAGGAAGGGGTAGGGGGCTCTGGTTGGAAAATTTGCATGATTATATAACCAGGGAGCAGCCAATCTTTACACCAGCCTTCCCACCTACAATATTTTACCCCTTATCCCCGAAACACGATAAATGAGAAAAAGGTACATAAAAAAAAAATAAATAAATAAAAAAAAAAATAGACAAATAAATTATGATACATATGAAATAAACACGATAAATGAGAAAAAGGTAAAATATAAAAATAGAACAAATAAATTACGATACGTATGAAAGAAACACGATAAATGAGAAAAAGGTAAAACATAAAAATAGACAAATAAATTACGATACGTATGAAAGAAACACGATAAATGAGAAAAAGGTAAAACACAAAAATAGAACAAATTAATTACGTTACGTATGAAAGAACTGTGTAACTAGTGACAACCAACATGCATGAAATACAATACAAAAAAACACATAAATAAATTAATAAACGTATAACACCTATATTTAATTCAGTCTTTATTGTGTTTGTTGAGAATATGGTCAGTTTTTTTTCTCTCGTCGTTACCTATATCCACTCCTGTTTTCCTTTCGTCCTAAATTTAATTAACCCCGAGGGAGTGAATGGGTACAGTACACTATAAACAATACAAGAGTCGCCCTCCTAAAACGAGCAATCACCACCAGTTTCATATTTGCAAGGATGGGGAAGAGGAAGAGAAGGATGAGGAGGAGGGGGAGGGGGGAGGGGGGGGAAAGAAGGAGGGGGGGAAAGAAGGAGGGGGGGAGAGAAGGAGGGGGGGGAGAGAAGGAGGGGGGGGGAGAAGGAGGAGGAGGGGGAGGGGGAAGAGGGGGAGGAGGAAGAGGAGGAGGAGGGGGAGGAGGAGGAGGGGGGAGGAGGAGGAGGGGGGAGGAGGAGGAGGGGGGAGGAGGAGGAGGGGGGAGGAGGAGGAGGAGGAGGAGGGGGGAGGAGGAGGAGGAGGGGGGAGGAGGAGGAGGAGGGGGAGGAGGAGGAGGAGGGGAAGGAGGAGGAGGGGGAGGAGGAGGAGGAGGGGAAGGAGGAGGAGGGGGAGGAGGAGGAGGAGGGGAAGGAGGAGGAGGGGGAGGGGGAGAAGGAGGGGGAGAAGGAGGGGGAGGAGGAGGAGGAGGGGGGAGATTAGCTTTCGTCCACTCCCCCCCCCCCTTACCCCCATGCCCCCCCCACCAAGTCTGCCCATAACCTAAATCCGAATTTCCATAACAATTGGACATCACCGGAAGGCAGCACCACTTGGCTATGTATCGGAATATAACAAGCGTGAAATTCTACGGTCCTTGCCATTCACGTTTCATTACTCTGGGGGTTGTCTGCCAATGATAGTAAAATTCTATCAAGAAATACCTCATTCGAATTTCATACATATCATATCCTGAGAACACAAAGTCATAATATATCTATAGCATACTTTCCTTATATCGTATATCCATTGTGTTCTAAATACACTTATACTCAACAAAGTATTATACTCCACTATGTCACATATTACAGCTATATCCCTTTGCTGTACCCAATATACCATAATACCAAATATATCCCACGTCCTCACAAATTCCCACATAGCCATCCATTAACCCATTAATTCCTATATATATATATATATATGCCTCGTCCCTTCCCCCAATACCAGATACCAGAGATTAGTTCCTACACTCGTCATCAGATATTCAGATGATGCAATACTTGGAGAGGAATTCCTATGTATTAAATTTGTATATATTTAGCAACCTAGAGCTCCGAAGACTAGATAAATATTTCCTATACAAATGCTACTGGGTGAAAAAAGTCTGCGGTCATTGCAACCCACATTTCAATTACTCGGTTTTCAGGAGGCTATAATTTCGTTGGTTTGGTAGAGAAGGCATTTCCATAACTGCAAGGTGCAAGGAGGGACATGGAAGACAAAGAGAGTTAATGTGGAGAGAGAGAGAGAGAGAGAGAGAGAGAGAGAGAGAGAGAGAGAGAGAGAGAGAGAGGATGTGGTGGAAGACACAGTGAGTTTGGATATGTCAGGAGAGGCTTTTAAACGGATGTAAGCGTAAAAGAAATAAGGTTTAGCTGAAGGTGGGGAAATGGACAACAGATGTACGAAAATAATAGAGTGTGGAACTGAAGTGGAAACGACTGAAAAAAATACAGTAAGGATTAACATACATGATGAAGGTGAAAAAAGGAAACAGAAAAGAAAATGTAGAAAATCAAATTAGAAGTGCTCAGACAGAAAGTGAAATCTGTGTTCAGTAAAAATAGGCCTTTAAAATGAATGAATCTGATATAACAGCAAAAGAGAGATAAGGTGTTGAGAACGAGAAGAAAATAAAAATCAAGGAGAAGAGGGTGTAGGGTTTAGAGATGTAAGCCAATCGTGAAACAGGGTGGTGTAGAGAGAGAGAGAGAGAGAGAGAGAGAGAGAGTGAGAGAGTGAGAGAGAGAGAGAGAGGGTGAGAGAGGACAGCAATATGATGAAAGGAAATAAAAATCTTGAAAACGGAGAACAGAATAGAGAAGAGAAAGGGGAGAAGTAGCAGAGGAAATAGAAAGTAAATGAAAGTGTGAGAGAGACAGACACAGATAAATTCAAAGAGAAAGAGAGAGAGAAAGAGAAAGAGAGAAAGAGAAAGATAGATAGAAAGAGAAAAAGAAAGAGAGATAGAAAGAGAAAAAGAATGAGAAAGAGAGAGAAAGAAAAAGAGAAAGCGAGAAAAAGAACGAGAAAAAGAACGATAAAAAAAGAGAGAGTGAGATAATAACAATGTGAGTGAGGAAAACATTAATTTAAAGCACCAAGAATAAAAAGATTTAATGGAAAAGAGACAGGAAGATCTGTGAGGAACTTAAATAGGAGGCGGCAGAAGAGACAGAGATTAGTTTACGAATTAAGAGACTGAGGAGATAATTAAAACTAGAGACAGACACACAAACACACACACAAACACACACACACACACACACACACACATACACACACACACACACATAGACATACACACACCTACACACGCACACACACACACACACACACCTACACACACTCACACATAGACATATGTGTGCACATGGACATACACACACACACACACACCTACACACACACACGCACACACTAAACACAAAATTATAATTCATATTCGGAAATATTATTTAGTAATATAAATAGATATTGAGATGTTATGGATTAGGTCCTTATCTTTTAATTCAACTCTATGACGGCATTATATTTGTACTAAAGAAAAGATACACACACAGATAGACAGACAGAGACAAGGGCAGAAGAGGAAACAAACATATACACAGTTGAAGCCAGCAGCCGCTCCCTGGAAACACAAACACAAATATATAGTGGGACCAAACAGCTGAGAAAATATAACACACACCAAAAAACAATGCACAAACAACAACAACAACAACAACAACAACAACAACAACAACAACAACAACAACAACAATAATAACAATAACAACAACAACGAGCGTCTGAAACTCTGAGAATAATAAAAAAAAGGATATAGAGAAAGACAAGACGGAGAATGATTTTATATATATATATATATATATATATATATATATATATATATATATATATATATATATATATATATATATATATATATATATATATATATATATATATATATATATATATATATATATATATATATTTATATATATATATATGTATATATATATAATTTTATTTTTTTTTTTGCCTGGCTTGTCTAAACTATACATACATACATACATACATATTGATACACAGCGTATATACATGCATACATTCATACAAGACATACATACATACATACATACATACATATAAAGAAAGGAATGCACAGTAATACAAAGAACTAGATAACCAACACACACAGATACAGACAAACACACACAAGGCAGTGAAAGATAGATTACCCGAGAGATAAATGGAAGAAGGAAAGAGACTGTAGCACGTGAGGACTGATGAACATTGTTGGAGAAGAGAGACGAAGAGAGATAAGATAAGAGGAACGGACGGAGAGTGGAAAAGAGACAATGGAAAGGGAAAAGAATTATGCTGATGTGGACAGAATGAGAAGCAGAGAGGAAGTGAGATAGACAAACAGAGACATACAGACAGTTTAATACACGCAAAACATGAATATATGAAGACAGACTGACAGACAGAGATTATACAGACATATTACAAAGGTAAGGACAGACAGAAAGAGGCACACAGACATAATTTGCACACGAAGAACATAAGCACAGGCAAACAGAGAGATAACAGACATCTTTTACACACGAAGAAGATAAGCACAGACAGACACAAATATAACAGACATCTTTTATACACGAAGAAGATAAGCACAGACAGACAAAGAGATAACAGACATCTTTTACACACAAAGATAAACAAAGACAGACATACAGAAAGCCAGACAGGGCAATCATAACCTTAAACTTAAAAATGTTATATATACAAAATTTAGTATGTATATATACGAGAGAATTGGCAAAATGTCCAAGAGAGAAGAAAGTCCAGGGAAGAGGCCGAGAGACAGAGGAGAAAAAATAGAGAATGAATTAAAGAAGTGAAAACAGGAGAAAGGAAGGAAGCAGAAACGAGCCGTGGAGGTAAAAAATGCGAGTGGGAGAAAGAAAAAAAATGTGGGGAGATAAAAGAGTGAGAGGCTTTGGAGTGGGAGAGGGGGCGTGAAGAAAATAAAAATGAGTGGGAATATGAGGGCAAGAAAGAAAAAGGCAAAGTGTGAGTGGAAGAGGTAAAGAGGAGGATCGAATGAGGAGGAGAGAGGAGTACCAACAGAAAAGGAAGGAGGAAATGAAAGAGGCGAGTGAGTCAGTTAGTAAGAAGAGGAAACGAGTACTTAATTAAAAAGAATAAATGAGAGGTTGGTGAGTGAATGAGGGAGAGAGTAAGGAGGCGAGGGGTACACAGCAACAGGACATGAATGAGAGGTGAGTGAGTGAATAAGGAGAGGAACCAAAATAACGACCAATCAACCCATTAACCAACTAACCAATTAATCCACCCGCCAAGCAACCAACCTACCAACCAATCCACCATCAAACCAACCAATCAATCCATCAACCAACTCACTAACAAACCCACCCACTAACCACCCAACCCACCAACCAGCCAACCAACTAAACAATCAATCCACCCACCAACCAAACCAGCCAAACCCACCCACTAACCAACCATCCTACCAACCAACCAACCAACCAACCAACCCACCAGCCCACTCACCCACTAACCAACCCACCATCCCATTAACCAACCAACCTACCAACAAACTAACCCACTAACCAACCAACAAACCCACTAACCAACCAACCAACCCAGCCACTAACCAACCAACCTACCAACCCAGGCCAGAGCATTACCCGACCATCACACGGGAGAGAGGAAGAAATTTTAGGACATGATTTTTCTTTGGGAACAAATTTCGGAGGGCGAGTCCAGTCTTACACCAGGCGGGATGGGAGAGATTACTATTTTTCTCACATAATCACCGTCATCTCTTACGTCCCCCACTATCTCTCACTTTCAATTATTTTTTTTTATTTTTTTATTTTTTTTATTGGTAATGATGTAGGTGTAATTTTTTGTTTTTTTTTTATTATTATTATTATTATTATTATTATTATTATTATTATTATTATTATTATTATTATTATTATTATTATTATTATTATTATTATTATTATTATTATTATTATTATTATTATTATTATTATTATTATTATTATTATTATTATTATTATTATTATTTATTTTTTAAACTTTCCTCCCATTTTTTCATTGATGGTTATGATTTTTTAATAAGTAAAATAATAACACATCCTTGAATTTTGTTTGTCAATAATCTTTGTTTTTATTGCTTTCACCAAGACTATTCTCTCTTATTGAAACCTATCCATTATCCACCTACTTCTCTTCTTTTCCCTCTTCCTCATTCTCTCTTATTTAAACCTATCCATTATCTCATCCACCTACTTCTCTCCTTTTCCCTATTCCTCTTTCTCTCTTATTGAAACCTATCCATCATCCACCTACGTCTCTGCTTCTCCCTATTCCTCCTTCTCCTTAAACCCCCCCTACTCAAAACTAATATAATCCCCCTCACCCCCAAAACACAAAGTAGTTAAGGGGGTGCGGGAGTAGGGGACAGGCTTGGGCGGGGGGCGGAGGGGGGGGTTTGAGGGGATGCGGGAATAGGGGGACAGGCTTGGGGGGTGGGTAGAAAAATCTGTCCCCTATTCCCGCACCCCCCTAACCCTCCTCCTCCCCAAGCCTGTCCCCTTACTCCCGCACCCCCCCAACACCCCCTCCCAAGCCTGTCCCCCTACTCCCGCACCCCCCCTAACCCCTCCACCCCAAGCTTGTCCCCCTACTCCCCCCCCCAAGGCTGTCTCCATACTCCCGCACCCCCTTAACCCCACACCCCCCAAGCCTGTCCCCCTACTCCCACAAACCCCTAACCCCCCCAACCAAGCTTGTTCCCCTACTCCCACACACCCCTAAACCCCCCCAAGCCTCCTGTCCACTACTCCCGCACCCCCCTAAACCCCCCCTCCCTATTCCTGCACCCCCTTAAGTTTAGTGGAAAAAAAACCGCTCCAGCTCCTTATTATTTACGGTCATTCTTTAGCCAGTGAACGAGATTACGTAAGACCCATCCAAGATCATTTTTTTATTTTTTTTATTTTCTCTGCCTCGCCTAAGCATATTACGAGAATAAGAACTTTGTGTTGAAGATCGCCAAGTTTGGTGGGCCGGCGTAAGAGAAGTTGTTTAGCGGTGCAGTGGGTGGGATAAGGGGGCATAGAGTGAGGCCCAACATTTTGTTATATAGTATAGTACAACACACACACATGCGTACATACATATACACACACAGGCTCATACAGACGCACACACTCTCTCTCTCTCTCTCATTCACTTACTCTTACACACACACGCACACATACACACAGACAGACAGACAGGCATACACACTCACACAGACATATATACACACACACACACACACACACACACACACACACACACACACACACACACACACACAAAGAAGTTATGATAATAGGCTACACGGAGTCCAAGTTATTCCGACTCAGAAAACCGTAAAAGTTAATCAGAATTTTTTTTTTTTTTTTTTTTTTTTTTATACCTTTTCATTTATGTTATGATATCAAATTCAATGCTTCTTTTTTTTTTAAAGGGGAGGGTATAGTTTAGGCATTTATTGAGATTTTGATTCCTCCAAACTATTCCCAGCAACTGGCCACCATTATTTTTGTTAAGGGGGTGCGGTAGTAGGGGACAGGCTTCGGGGGGGATTAGGGGGGTGCGGGAATAGGGGGACAGACTTGGTGTGGGTAGAAAGCCTGTCCCCTATTCCCGCACCCCCCAAGCCTGTCCCCCTACTCCCGCACCCCCGTAAACCCTCCCAAGCCTGTCCCCCTATTCCCGCACCCCCCTAAACCCTCCAAGCCTGTCCCCCTACT
>JAWQEG010009279.1:0-2500 GCA_033782935.1 Petrolisthes cinctipes
GCAGAGTCAGAGGTTTTACTATTTCACTTTTTGCTTCCTTTAATATGCGAGGGGAGATCGTTTCTGGCCCAGGTGAGAGACAGACACAGAGACAGAGACAGAGACAGACAGACAGACAGAGAGAGAGAGAGAGAGAGAGAGAGGAGAGAGAGAGAGAGAGAGAGAGAGAGAGAGAGAGAGAGAGAGAGAGAGAGAGAGAGAGAGAGAGAGAGACAGACAGACAGACAGAGAGACAGCATTTACCAGTTTATAAATATTACCACATTTCCCCTCGGATATTACAACAAACAAACATACACCTTACACATATATTTTCTCAACCTGAATATTCCTCACTACATGAACACACTCTTATACGACTTAGCTCTTTATCTGGAGTATATATATGTTTCATCCTATATTTATCTCCTATACATAACAGAAAAAAACCTTAAGGGGGTGCGGAAGTAGGGGACAGGCTTGGGGGGGGGGGTGCGGGAATAGGGGGACAGGCTTGGGGGGGGTAGAAAGCCTGTCCCCTATTCCCACACATCCCTAACCCCCCCTCCCTCCCCAGCCTGTCCCCCTACTCCCGCACCACCCAAAACACCCCCAAGCCTGTCCCCCTACTACCGCACCCTCCTAACCCCCCCCCACCCCTATTACCGCACCCTCCTAACCCCCTTAAAACTCACTAAAACATTATATATCTCTTCTTTTGATACACTATACGACACAGTGGACAAAACGAGGTGAATATTGAATTAAGACAACGACAGGAACTATGTATTCATCAACTATACATCCACCAGACTCAGGAATATATTGTAAGAGGAAAGGGAGGTAGAATGAAAGGAAGGAAGGAATGAAGGAAGGAGGAAAGGGAGGTAGAATGAAAGGAAGGAAGGAAGGAAGGAAGGAAGGAGGAAGGGAGGTAGAATAAAAGAAAGGAATGAAGGAGGAATGGAGGTAGATTAAAAGGAAGGAATGAAGGAAGGAGGAAGGGAGGTAAAATAAAAGGAAGGAAGGAAGAAAGGAGGAAGGGAGGTAGAATAAAAGGAAGGAATGAAGGAAGGAAGGAGGAAGGGAGGTAGAATGAAAGGAAGGAAGGAAGAAAGAAAGAAAGAAAGGAGGAACGGAGGTAGAATGAAAGGAAGGAAGGAAGAAAGGAGGAAGGAGGTAGGATAAAAGGAAGGAAGGAAGGAAGGAGGAAGGGAGGTAGAATAAAAGGAAGGAAGGAAGGAAGGAAGAAAGGAGGAATGGAAGTAGAATGAAAGGAAGGAATGAAGAAAGAAAGGAGGAAGGGAGGTAGAATAAAAGGAAGGAATGAAGAAAGGAGGAAGGAAGGTAGAATAATAGGAAGGAAGGAAGAAATAAGGTAGAATAAAAGGAAGGAAGAAAGAAAGGAGGAAGGGAGGTAGAATAAAAGGAAGGAAGGAAGAAAGGAGGAAGGGAGGTAGAATAAAAGGAAGGAAGGAAGAAAGGAGGAAGGGAGGTAGAATAAAAGGAAGGAATGAAGAAAGAAAGGAGGAAGGGAGGTAGAATAAAAGGAAGGAATGAAGAAAGGAGGAAGGAAGGTAGAATGAAAGGAAGGAAGGAATAAAGGAGGAAGGGAGGTAGAATAAAAGGAAGGAAGGAAGAGAGGTATAATAAAAGGAAGGAATGAAGAAAGGAAGGGAGGTAAAATAAAAGGAAGGAATGAAGGAAGGGAGGGAGGTAGAATAAAAGGAAGGAAGGAAGGAAGGAAGAAAGGAGGAATGGAGGTAGAATAAAAGGAAGGAATGAAGGAAGGAAGGAAGGAAGGAGGAAGGGAGGCAAAATAAAAGGAAGGAATGAAGGAAGGAAGGGAGGTAGAATAAAAGGAAGGAATGAAGGAAGAAAGGAGGAAGGGAGGTAGAATAAAAGGAAGGAATGAAGGAAGGAAGGAAGGAAGGAAGGAGAAATGGAGGGAGATAATGTTTTTCCTTCCATCAAGCCCAGAAATCAGTAGCACTTTTAAATATAATCATACAATGCCTTTATGTCAACGCCAGCAACTAATTCCTTCTGTTGTGATGATGAGGTGCTGTAAAATCATAATATGTGTTGTTATTTGTTACCAAAATATTTATTATGATGGAAGGAAACTTTAGGTGGATATTTGATTGTGTCTGTACGTACACTCGTGATATGTAATCCCTGACCAGAGACGAACGGCAGGCACCACACACACACACACACACACACACACACACATACCCTGCATTCGAACTCAGCCTCTATAGGTGTACTGGGTGGGGAAATGAGCAATACCAGGCGATTCGAAGCTTTCTGTTTCTCCATCACACTCTGGTCAGAAATTATGTATCACGAGTGTACAGTACATATGATGGAAATGTTATCGGTGCAATTCTCGTGTGAAACATTCTGAAACTTGTGTGTAGAGTATAATTAATAATTTAGTTGACTGTACACTCGAGACATTCGTATACTAGGACTGTGAAAGAGTTTGTGTTTTCGTCACCACTAACCAGAAAACCAC
>JAWQEG010009279.1:7500-18508 GCA_033782935.1 Petrolisthes cinctipes
CCCTCTCTCTCTCCCTTTAAACCTCTCTCTAACTCTCCCTCTCTCGCTGTTCCTTATGACCCCTCTCTCCCTCTCTTTCACACTCCTTCTCTTTCACACTCCCTCTCTTTCACACTCTCTCTCTTTCATACTCTCTCTCTTTCACCCTCCCTCTCTTTCACACTCCCTCTCTTTCACTCTCCCTCTCTTTCACTCTCCCTCTCTTTCACACTCCCTCTCTTTCACACTCCCTCACTTTCACCCTCCTTCTCTTTCAACCTCCCTCTCTTTCACACTCCCTCTCTTTCACACTCCCTCACTTTCACACCCTCCCTCACTTTCACACCCTCCCTCACTTTCACACCCTCCCTCACTTTCACTCTCCCTCTCTTTCACACTCCCTCTCTTACACACTCCCTCTCTTCGTATTCCTTATCTCACACACTGACCTTTCTTTTTTCTCTCTCTCACTTTCACTCCAACTGTGTCTCTTATCTCACTCTAACCTCTCCCTCCCTCCCTCCCTCCCTCCCTCCCTCCCCATTTCTAAGGCATTTTCCCTCCCTGCATGGATATCCCTGACCCCTTCCATCCATCCATCCATCCATCCATCTATCTATCTGACTGTCCCAACTTCCCTTGTTCCCTCTTCTTTACTTACTATTTACATCATCCATCTATCTGTCCCTCCCTTCATCCTTCCTTCCTTCCTTCCATCTCACTATGCACCTTTCCTTCCCTCCCTCCTTCCTTTACCCACTTTCCTCTTATTTCCTTACGTTATTACCCTCCCTTCCTCCTCCTTCCTTTATCTCACCACATTTCCTTCCCACGCTTCTTATGTCACTCTCTCTCATGCACTTCCTTTATCACCTTCCCTCCCTCTCTCCCTCTCTCTCACTGTCATCCTCCCATCCTCTCACTGTCATCCTCTCTCCATCCCTCCCTCCCTCTCACTGTCATCCTCTCACTGTCATCCTCTCTCCATCCCACTGTGTACCTTATCTCTCTCACTCTTGAGCGGTTTGGAATCGTGAATCAATACTGTATCCCACCTCCTCTTCCTCTTCGTCGTCTTCCTCTTCCTTTACTTCACACTTCATGGAGAGGGGGAGAGGGAAACAAGAGGAGGAGGAGAGAGGGAAACAGAGGAGGAGAGAGAAACAAAGGGGGGGAGAGAGAGAGAAAGGGGGGAGAGGGAAACAGAGGAGGAGAGAGATATAGATAAATAGATGGAGACGAATAGGTGTATTGAAAGATATATAGGTGGATAGATGGATGGATAGATGGATAAACAGACAAACAGTTACATACATACATACATACATACATACGTACATACATACACAGATGGATGGATGGATGGATGGATGGATAAACAGACAAACAATTACATACATACATACATAAATAGATGGATGGATGGATAATGATAAAGATCTGATTGTCTCATATACCGAGGCTCTCTAATGTACCAAAAGTATACATACATACATACTATCCCCTTAAATAAATAACCAAGGAATGACGAAATATATAGCTACACACACACACACACACACATACACATATATGCATATACACATACACACACACTACAGACACACATATATATACACATACACACACACTACAGACACACATATATATACACATACACACACACACACACACACACACACATATATATACACATACACACACACACACACATATATATACACATACACACACACACACACACACACACACATATATATATATATACACATACACACACACACACACACACACACACACACGCATATATACATACACACACACACACATACCGTATACATATACATACATACACACACACACACACACACATTGATGGAAACAGCATTTACCATTTATTTAACACTTGACCAATCAGCGAGGCCATATTATTTTATTTATGCTTTTTTTTTTTATACAGGAAATGGATGAGAGGAAAGTTGAGCCGCTAATAGGTACAGCCATTAGCCAGGATTTCTACACACACACATACATACACACACACATACAGACACAGACATACATATACATACATTCACACACACACATACATACATTATTAATTATTATTATTATTATTATTTATTTATTTTTAATTGGTGTTAGTCAGAATACAGAAACACTAAATTATGTATAGTAGTAATCAACATGGCAAGGAATTCATTCGTTTTCATGTGTGTGAATTAAAGGACCCTGTGTTGTAGTCAGAAAATTGGAGTTATACGAGTCCTTCAAATATTACCACGAAACACACACACCTATAGGGAAGGAGCTGGTTTCGTGGCATTGGTCAGTGTAGAGGAAGGGTAGCTCAGCCGTACAGATGGAGTTATGACAGAGTACTCCTCTTTCTTGCACCAGATATCCCACTCATAACATCACCCAGTAAGTCCCGAGGATAATTGAAGTTCAGATTAAAAACAATTCCCACCTTTAATAACAAAGCTATGAATTTAGCACAACAGGATACTTGTAAGAATAGATTATTTGAAATTACAAGGCAGTCTATCAAAATAACACTTGATCAAAGAACAAGCAATAAGTCAGGAGGTGTACTAGACTCTTCTAATTGGTAGCAGCAGGGTGGACTACACAGTGTAGGAGCTACATTCAGACCACATAGCACTAATACACTTTAAAGAACAGTAGAGTATATAGACGTGACACGGAAACGGCCCAGTGACCGTGACAACCCAAAGAACAGACTTGGTGGAGGACAGAGATGGTAGTGTGTGAGAGCTCTTGTGTCTCAGTATGCTCTGCCCCCGTTGAAGGAAGCAGTCCATGACGTAGGCTTGGTTTGGAGTCGAGACTGACAAGCAATTCAGCAAGAGCTAGAAAATATGAAACCTCGATATAAACTTCGAATCTTATGAAAATGAACTAGATGGTATAATTCCGCATCCAGTATGAAACAGTGAGATTGATAATCTATCAATAAGGTAGACTTTCCCTTACAGTCAGGAGGAATCAGCAGAAGCCTCCACTTTTCATACACGATCACAGGGTCCTTAACATGGTGGAATGGAGAGGAGTCAAATTCTGGTACTACGAGAGAGATAAGGCCCCCTAACACACGATAATATATACAGTAGTAGTTCTTTTACATTCGGTACAAGAGGAGAAGAGTCAAGAAGAAGAAGTCTTAGCTGTATGATATTGGCTGGTTGAAGGCTACATAAAACAAACAAACAAATCTGGAACAAATGATTCCTCCAAACTACTCCTCCACCAAACTTGAACCAATACGGATGAAGTCTTGTTTCATGGTAGCAGTGTTTGGAGGCCACGATACCTACCAACAACCAGCCTACAACAACAACAACAACAACAACAACAACAACAACAACAACTACATCAACAACAACATCATCATCACTACTATTCCCTCTTTATATTACAGATGTTTATATTTCCGTAATGTATACACACACACACACACACACACACACACACACCTACTCCATTTCACAAGAGATGAGTTGATACTGAAAACTAACTAAATAACCAGTCCAGTCCAATGCCAATGATGCGAAATACGGTATATAGAGTTGGTTCTCTCTATCGCTCGCTTCCCGGGGTGATATTCATAGACGCCTGAACCTGTGCCATTGCATATTCAACACTGCAGTGCGCCATCTGTAAGTGAGAGCAGCAGGAGTGAGTTGGTGGGTGGGTGGGTGGGTAGGTATGAATTTGTTTCCACCGTGGGTTTCTCATTTTAAGGGGGTTATAACATGATAGACTTTTGGGTACATTAGCTAGGTTTGTTATCACCGGGTTTCATTTTAATTAAGGGGGACTTTTGGTACATTAGATAGCCTTGTTTCCCCCGGGTTTCATTTTAATTAAGGGGGACTTTTGGTACATTAGATAGCCTTGTTTCCCCCGGGTTTCATTTTAATTAAGGGGGACTTTTGGTACATTAGATAGCCTTGTTTCCCCCGGGTTTCATTTTAATTAAGGGGGACTTTTGGTACATTAGATAGCCTTGTTTCCCCCGGGTTTCATTTTAATTAAGGGGGACTTTTGGTACATTAGATAGCCTTGTTTCCCCCGGGTTTCATTTTAATTAAGGGGGACTTTTGGTACATTAGATAGCCTTGTTTCCCCCGGGTTTCATTTTAATTAAGGGGGACTTTTGGTACATTAGATAGCCTTGTTTCCCCCGGGTTTCATTTTAATTAAGGGGGACTTTTGGTACATTAGATAGGTTTGTTATCACCAGGTTTCATTTTAATTAAGGGGGACTTTTGGTACATTAGATAGCCTTGTTTCACCCGGGTTTCATTTTAATTAAGGGGGACTTTTGGTACATTAGATAGCCTTGTTTCACCCGGGTTTCATTTTAATTAAGGGGAGCTTTTGGTACATTAGATAGCCTTGAACGTTTTTTTTTTTTTTTTTTTTTTTTTTTTTGTACATTAGAGAGCTTTGTTATCACCCGGTTTCATTGTAATTAAGGGTGGCTTTAGGTACATTAGATAGCCTTGAACGGGTTTCATTTTAATTAATGGGGGTTTTAGTACATTAGAGACAGCCTTGATTTCCCTAGGTCCCATTAATTAAGAGGGACTTTTGCTACTACATTAGATAGGCTTGATTTCACAGGGTCGCATTTTAATTAAGAGGGACTTTTGGTACATTAGACAGCCTTGTTTCCACCGGGGGGGAGGATCATTTTAGGGGGGGTACATGATAGGGTTTTGGTACATTAGAGCAGGAATGAAGACTGGCAATTGGATGGAGCCTACAGATTCCTCCTACAAACTATATAATTATACCACATAGTCGGCTTTTTTTCTTCGTTTTTTGTTTTGGGCTCATTTCTTCCTTTTTGTTTTGGGCTAATTTCTTCCTTTTGTTTTTTGTTTGTTGATAAATGTGAAGCAGCTGATTCCTCCAAACGTACTCCAAGCAAAAACAGACCACCATTATTATTACTATTATTATTATTATTGTTATTATTATTACTATTGTCATTATTATTATTATTATTATTATTATTATTGTTATTATTATTATTATTATTGTTATTATTATTATTATTATTATCATTATTATTATTGTTGTTATTGTTGTAGTTGTTGTTGTTGTTGTTATTATTATTATTATTATTGTTATTATTGTTGTCGTCGTTGTTGTTCTGGTGGTCCTGTTTCCTGGGTCGGATACTTTTGGAGGAGGAATCAAGGTGTTTCAGTGTACCAAAAGCATAAATAAAAGTATAAATAAAAGTATAGATAAATTGGTAGGACGTGAGTGTATCGGATGAAGACGTCAGCATGTGTTTCACTACGACAGCAATACTTATCTTCCTGGGAACGAAAGGGACGTGTGTGTGTGTGTGTGTGTGTGTGTGTGTGTGTGTGTGTGTGTGTGTGTGTGTGTCTATCAATGTTTGTGGTGTGTGTGTGTATGTCTGTGTATGTCTATCAATGCGTGTGTATGTGTGTATGTCTGTCTATATCAATGCGTGTGTGTGTTTAGATAGGTGCGCGAGTATCTGTATTCAGTCAGTGTGTCAGGTAGAAGTGCCCACAACACACACACACACACACACACAACACACACACACACACTTAGAATAACTCATCAACACATTAATAAATAAGCAGCAACAGTATACAGTCTAATGAATCTATCACACTGTCACATAATAATAATAATATTTCCTCCGTTTTCCGTCCATCAACCTCCAATCTAGAGCTACATACATTTGCCTGCCATAGATTCGTCATTGTCTTCTACACCTCTTGAAAAAAAAAAAACGGGGGTTGGAGGATGTAGGAAGCCTTAGACTGACCCCAGGACGAAGAAAAATAGGCCCCCCTCTGATACCTGCCTGCTATCAATCCTTCTCTATATATATTCGTTCCAGGGTCGTGTGTCTGAAAACTGTACCCTCAAGGCATTCTAAAATTTCGACTAGCTGCTGGTATCTTGTTTAGGTTGGATGAAGTGAAATTCGAGTAGTAGGAGGAGGAGGGATGGGAGTGAGTGAGAGGGGAGTGGGAGTGAGTGAGAGGAGGGTGGGAGGGACATAGAGTGGAACAGGGAAAGAGGGAGAAAATGAGAGAAGGAAAGGAAGGAGATGATGATGATGTAGAAGAAGGCAAAGGAATGAGAAGTGAGTAACTGACTGACTAACTGACTGACTAACTGACTGACTGACTAACTGACTGACTGACTAATTAACTAACTAACAGAACTACTGACTAACTAACTAACTAACAGAACTACTGACTAACTGACTTACTGACTAACTGAAGGACTAACTAACTAACTGACTGACTTACTTACTTACTAATTGACTAACTAACTAACTAACTGACTAACTAAAATTTTAACTAACTAACCAGATAACAAACTAACTAACAAACTAACAGAACTACTGACTGATTAACTGAAAGACTGACTGGCTGACAGACTGATTAAGTAAGTGACATCAACTAAGGCCCTTTTCAACATCTAACAAAAGAGAGAGAGAGAGAGAGAGAGAGAGAGAGAGAGAGAGAGAGAGAGAGAGAGAGAGAGAGAGAGAGAAGTGGAGTGCAAACAGTGAGACAGAGGTGAGAGGGGGAGAAGGAGAGGAGGGAGAGGATAACAAAGACAGACATAAAGAGGAGGAAGAGGAGGAGGAGGAGAAGATGGGGAAGAGGAGGAGAGTTAGGATGGGGAGGAAGAGGAGGAGAGATACAAAGGAATACAAAGGAAGTACAGGCAACAGGAGGTCCATAGTGACCTTTTACTAAGTTAGCTGTTTAACTATGCTAATCTAGACTACGTGTTGAAGGAAAGGATAGCAAAGGACAAGGCTCCTCCCCACCCACCACTCCCACCGGATATACCGGTTGGAAAAACAGATAGAAAATAACACCTTGCTTGTTATAAAGAAACGCACAAGGAAATTTTATAGGCATGTAGGGAAAGTGGTTGAAGTCTGATTCTAGCATCTACAGTACTCACTACTATATGAGAGAGAGAAAAAAAATACAATAAAACATATTAAAACCCATTTTCTTGAAAATATTTATCGAGGCGATTTTTAAATGTTTCTACTGTATTCGTTGCTACTACAGATGCCGGGAGTTTATTCCAATAGTTTACGACTCTGATATTGAAAAAGTTCTTTCGCTGTTCTGTGTTAAAACGTTGTCCTCTTAATTTATAACCGTTATCTCTCGTACCGGACTGGGGACAGAGCTGGAATAAATTTTCATAATTAATTTTATCAAAGTTTTTAAGTTTTTTTTGATGAGGTCCCCACGTGTTCTACGTTTTTCTAGAGAAAACATGTTGAGCTTTATTAATCTTTCCTCGTATGTCAAATTATGAATGCCAGGGATCATTTTAGTTGCTCTTCTTTGTACGCTTTCCAACCTTTTAGCATCTTTAATATAACAAGGGGACCATAATTGAACTGAGTATTCTAAGTGTGGTCTAACAAGAGATGTATATAAGCGTGTTATTACTTCTGGTGACTTATATTTAAAATTCCGATCAATAAAGCCTAAAACTACATTTGCTTTTTTACTTGCTGCCAAACACTGCGCACTTGTCTTTAGATCGCTACTAATTATGACACCTAAATCCTTTTCCTCTTTTACTTTTGCAAGATTTCTACCTTGTAATCTATAAATTATGTCTCAGGTTGTTATTACCTACATGCATCACTTTACATTTATCCATATTAAACTTCAACAACCATTTATCTCCATTCTGACAGTGTACTTAGGTCGCTCTGAATGGCTTCACAGTCTTCGATGCTTTTTGCAGTACCCCCAATTTTTGTATCATCGGCAAATTTGGATATTTTCGAGATAAGTCCGCATTCTAAGTCGTTTATATATATTAAAAATAGTGTTGGACCTAACACTGATCCCTGTGGCACCCCACTTACAACATCCAGCCAGTCTGATGCTTCCCATTTTATTTTCTATTACTGATTTTATCTCTTCATATAGCAAATTGTCATGTTCTGTAGTAGTTTTGGATGGACGATATACTGTACCGATAATTAAATGTTTTCCATTTACTTTGAGTTTGACGTATATAGAATCATATGCATCGTGTTTGTCTTTATTTATTTCGATTTTACCCAGGTTATCTCTAATGAATAAAAGATCTCCACCCCCTTTTTTATGTGTCCTACAGTTAGCAAAAACTTGATAACCTTGGATAGCTACTTCTGCCAAATAATGTTTATCATTAAAATTTAACCATGTTTCTGTTATACTAATTATATCGGGATTTTCGGCATTTACGTATGCAAGCAATTCGTCTCTTTTTCCAATAATGCTCCTTGCGTTTGTATACATAAGTTTAATTTGTTACGCCCGTATCTTATCAGTGGAGCCGAACGCGATGTGTTCAGTGAAAATCCTGCTCGGAGTTGTCCTCTGGATCTGGCACCGGATCCGTTTCTGTTCCTGTCTGCCTATCTGTTTCTACCTGCCTGTCAATATCTTCCTGTCTATCTCCTTCCTCAGTGTTGGCATTTCTCTCATCGTCTTGAGAGGCTGGAATCTCATCTATACATTCGCCTATCACTCTTCCTAATCTCGCTTTACCAACACTGTTGAGATGTAAGCCATCTCGACTATACAATGTTCTATCCCTACAAAAGTGGTGCCAGATATCTATAACATTATCCTGCCTACATAGCGCCTTTAATCTACGATTGACGACCAACATTTTCCTAAAATAGTCAGAGCCAACATCATATCTAGGAATGATGCCACACACTGCTAGTTTCCTTCTCCTGTTGGTGAATTCCCTAATCATTTTCCTATACTTTTCTAATATGGTGTCGGTGTCATCTAGCCGGAGGTTGTTTGTGCCAACTAGTGTCACAAACGTTGTATCCTCTGGTGAGTTTTCTACTAGATAGTCAATGTTCTCTATAATATCATCTATCTTATGACCAGGATAGCATCTATTTGTCCTCTTTTTCTTCCTATCCCTACAGAACTCGTTATCCTGGCCTCTTACTAGACTATCCCCCACCAGGGAGAAACTAGGTTCTCCCCAACTTCATCGTTTAATAGTTCATACCTATTGCTAACTTTGATGGCGCTTTCTACAATATTATTATTGACCTTGGTCCTGGCTCCATTCCTTACTTGAATGAAACCGTCATTCCTATCGCTATCGTCTGCCCTGTTGCTATCTTCTGACCTGCTGCTAACATCTGTTCTGTCACTATTTGCAGTAGTATCGTCACCCTTTACCTGAAGTTGTCTTTTCAAAGTGACAACTTCTTTCCTAAGTTCCCTAACCTCGGCCAAGATCTTCTCCCTGTTATAACAAAACAGGCAACTGTTTAACTGTTTTCACTATCTTGGTCAAGAAACAACTCGAGCAGGAATTGTCCTGAACACAGAGGGCACATGTATCGAGTTGCACCAGGCATGGTGTAAGTTATGTGTGAATTCTAGGGAGCGTTAGGGCCTTAGAGTTTGTGGATGAAAGGGAGAGAAGAAAAGGGCAGATATGAGAGGGAAAGGCAAGGCGGGGCGGGGGTGAGGTGAGAGAGGAAAAGGCAAGGCAGGGCGGGGTGAGGTGAGGGAGGGAAAGGCAGGGCGAGGTGAGTAAAGGTAGGTTAGGACTGGCAGGATGTAGGGACTATCAGAGAGAAGGGAAGGCCAGGTAAGAAACGGAAAAGGATAAGTTTAAGCAGGAATGGGAGTAGGGGTGTGTCAGGATACAATAATTAGTACACCAATATACACAAAATTAATATACTAATATATGCACAAAGTTAATACACTAATATACACAAAAATAATATACCAAGTTACAACACAGTGGTGAAATTTAAGCAAAAATTAAGACCCAATAATATGAATGAACTCCTTAATAGTAACAACACACAGAAGTACAAATGCACTCACACAATACGACAGACAAAATTTGTGTCCTAAGAAACAATACTAGCCAAATAATTACTCAATATTAACAGAGATATTACGTTACTTAAATAACTGGATAGAAGGATAAAAATACAAAAATTATAATTTCTACTCAACGTTTGTTTAATTTTCTGGAGCTGAGACGATCTTTCCAGGACAACAAGGGCACAGAGCAGGTCAAACGCGTGTGATCACTACACCTTTTCGGTCTGGACTGAGATAGGAGGAGGAGGAGGAGGAAGAGAAGTAGAGATAGGATGAGGAGGAAGAGAAGGAGGATGGGGAAGAGAGGAAAAAGGAAAAAACAAGAAGAAAGGAATAAATGAAGGAAAAAAGATTAGAAGAAAAGGAAGAAGAACAATAACAGAATGAAGGAATTAAATGAAAGAATTGAGAGAGAGAGAGAGAGAGAGAGAGAGAGAGAGAGAGAGAGAGAGAGAGAGAGAGAGAGAGAGAGAGAGATGAGGTATGTACAGTCTCGGAAAATTAGGGTCGACCGGTGAGAGCAAGATGATGATGTTGGGGGTGGGGGGGGTGAGAGGGGGGGAGACCTGGGAGAGAGATGATGAAAAAGAGAGAGTTGGTGGTGTATTTGGAGGGGGGAAGGAGGAAGGAGAGATGGGGGGGAGGGGGGGAAGGAGTGATGGAGGAGGGGAGGGAGGAAAATGGAGAGAGGCGAAGAGAAAAAGGGAGAGGGGGAGTGGTAAAGGGAGAGGAGGGGAGAGGAAAAGGGAGAGGAGGGGAGAGGAAAAGAGAGAGGAGGGGAGAGGAAAAGGAAGAGGAGGGGAGGAGGAAAAGGGAGAAAGGAGTGAAGGAAAAGGGAGAGAGGAGGGGAGGAAAAGGGAGAGGAGGAGAGATGAAGGAGGGGGAGAGGAAGAGAGGGAGAGGAGTAAGGATACGAGAATAAAGGAGAGGAAGGGAGGGACTGGGAAGAAAGATAAGGAAATAGTGAATGAGGTGAAGGAGAGGGAGTGGATGAGGAGAGGGATGAGGGAGGGAGAGAGAAGGATTGAATGAGAGGGAGAAGGATTGAGAGAGGGAGGAAGAGGGATTGAGTGAGAGGAAAAGGAAAGGGG
>JAWQEG010009280.1:0-16684 GCA_033782935.1 Petrolisthes cinctipes
GAGTATCTTAGTGTTCTAGTCATGCCACACAAGAAGTAATTATTTTATGGTGTACGGAACGCACAAAATAATATGCACGATTACCGTTATTGCTGAAGACTTCCAAATAGAAATTATCGAGAGTTTTTACATGAAGTACTGTGCCATCATTAATACAGGTTCGATGGTAAATAATGGAATATTTACCCTTTAATCTTTTCTAAAGATACAGAAAACTAATCAGTGTTCCACTCTATTGTAATTGTTTTAAGATGCTTCTTAAGATCCTGCTGAGTTATAATAGTCTGAGGTACTTTATATAAACCAATTATACCTTTTGAATCCTGTGATGCCGAAAAATGTTCAAACTTCAGAGTTCTGATACATTTTGTATGACATTTCAAATATCTAAGCTTCGTTGGGTGTTATTGCCTCGGGTGATGTGGGCGGTTTGGTAAGTGTTTGGGCGCCTCTTTGGACGCGAACCATTCCCTTTTATTATTTTAACTGTCCTACTTTTCCTTCTGTTTCCTTTGGGATTGCTCTCACTCCTCACCCTCTCTTTCTTCTGTGTGACTACAAGGTCCTTCTGATATACTTTGCAGGAAAAAAGGCGCGGTATAGTATAACATTCAAAGGAAAATAGTTCTTGAATAACAATGATAATAATAATATTATTATTATCATTATTATTATTATTATTATTATTATTTTCTTTTGTCGTTGTCGTTGTTGTTGTTCATATTATTTTCAAATGTCATCGTTAGTAATACAAATATTAATGAAATTGTTAAAGAATCCCTAATAAACATAACATTCACCTGCTGTCGCTTGAATTTTGTGGTAGTTAACGTTAATAAATATTACTCAGCACAATAAAACTCTTCGTGCCCATGTGATTAAGTAGTATTGCTTATCATACATAAGAAACCCTGATATAAACGCAAATTTAACCAACTACCACAATATTATGGTTCTGTTACATTTGTGTTATATGAATAAATGTATATTTTTTGTATGAAAACAATCTTGCATAAATTTTTGCTAAGTGATACATTTCTTGATATAGGTAACTATATATAGGTAACTAATTATATATAAATATTTTTCATTTTTGGACCACCAAAGGACAACATGGAGGGAGTTATATTGTCGTCTCTGGTGTTGTTCCTGCTGCAGCCTTCACAACACACTGAGGTCATCATCATTC
Source organism: Petrolisthes cinctipes (assembly GCA_033782935.1). Lineage (NCBI taxonomy): Eukaryota > Metazoa > Arthropoda > Malacostraca > Decapoda > Porcellanidae > Petrolisthes > Petrolisthes cinctipes. The sequence goes on from JAWQEG010009280.1 coordinate 1,190, forward strand.
ATGACTACACTCTGCCAGGTCGGGAAACCAAAATAATATGGATGTATTGTAGTGTCACAATAAAAATGGTGTGTTTTATTGTCACTATACTCATTATGAATAAATAATTTTCTTTTACTTAATTCATGTGTGTGTGTGTGTGTGTGTGTGTGTGTGTGTGTGTGTGTGTGTGTTTTCACTCATTAGGTGTGAAGGAGTTGGTTGAGTCTTTCTCTGAGCGGTGGGCGGCCACCACCATCCTCACGGCCACTCCAGCCCCTGACCTGTCCCAGCTGCTGGTCGCCCTTACATCCTTCCACACCAAAGACCTGAGGTACATGGTCCTCCTCTGCTCTGCCAACACAACATGGACAATCTTTGACATGGTGAGCTGATGAGTTTGCTTTGGAAATGACGACAGGGCAATGGTAAATTACAGTTTCTGTTATCTGTCATCCATATTATCATTATTATTATTTAAATAGACCAGAGACACAAAACTGGGAGAGAATGCAAGCAGTTTATCAAACCGAGGACCCCAGCCCCATGAATCCAAAATAAAGAAAAGAAATTATCGTAGAGAAAGAAAGATGTGCAGTTAGCTGAATTAAAACATATTAGTCCTACCTTAGAAGCCAGCCAGCCCCACACAATCTAAGACAGATTCACCAATGCCATTCCACAATGACACAAACCACGGGACAAACGATCGACTGTACTGACAAGACCTACAGTGCGGCAATACGTAAGCAAACCTAAGGGAGGCCAACACTCCATGAGTGACACGAGCTGGAACATAGAGAGGTGGCAGAGACGAGTTTAGAGGATGCAGCACATTACTTCTGATCTTGAAGAGCATGCATCGTGATGTAACAGAACGACGGTGACTCAGAATACAATCAAGTGAACCGGCGGCAAGAAAATTAGCTTTAGAAACAACCCTATCCTGCAACTTGAAATGGCAGTCAGCTGCTGAACTCCATACTGCTGAACAGAATTCAGTTAGAGGTAAAACAAAGGAGTTTAAACACAGCAGTAACAATGAGTGATCTCCGAACACACGCCAAGCTCTACTCATAATATCCAGCTTTTGGGAGACAGATCTCGAGATTGACCTCACATGTTTCTCAAACATGAGCTTAGCATCAAATGTAACTCCCAGAATAACCAAATTCTCAGACCCCCCAATACAGTCCCATCAAGAATCAAGGGTGGCATAAAAGGGTACACCGTGCTAGACCTAGAGACGACCATTGCTCTAGTCTTGCCAGCATTCAACCTCATACCCCACAACCTGCACCAATCATTAATCCTAACCAGGTCACGATCCAATGACTGAGCAACAGAAATCCAGGCACCAGGGGTCAGTACAACAGTAATGAGTGTGGAATCATATACATAACCATTCAGGTTATTCTCAAAGATGTTTTGAATACAAGGATCCCGTTTGCAAGCCTACTGTAGATAGTATTTTGCATTGTATTTTATAAATTTTCTGTCTTTTGTAACTTTACGAATCTAAAATTTCATCATAAGAACAATTTACACAGACATTTTCATCAGGTCAGTCGCTATAACCTCGAGTCGAGGCGGGTGAGATGGCTGGTGTTTGGGGAGGAGGCAAAACTTACTGACCCCATAATTCATAATATTAGAGAGGGTTCATTGGTGAGTATCTCTCGTTTTATTTTTATATCTCTGTCTCTATTTCTTTATATCTCATATTCTCTTTGTTTATCTCTCCCTTTACGTATGTTTGTCTGTCTGTCGGTCTATCTTTCTATCTCTCTATCTATCTGTCTGTCTATCTATCTATTTCCCCCAAGTAGTATGTTTAATTACTTCGTGGTGTCTGCCTAAGGTGGAACCAGGTATTGATGCGACAACTCACTTTCATGAATTATTCTGTATTACCTTTGCCACAACTTTCCAAATTCACCTTGATATTATTTACTAAATAATTATATTGTTATACCCGCAGGTTGGATTGATAGCACCTGTAAACTCATATCTCTTCAAGATCTTGTTGTCCTTTGTGAATCAGGAGAACCAAGTAAGGTATTATAAAAGCAATTTATGATTCTTATTACAAAAGTTTTGCATAATAAATCTTCTGTAGCATTAAAGTGGGACAATATTATCTCTAGTAGTTCTATGGGAGTGTAATACTTAGTGTTGCTTAAAAGTAAACATAGTCTTGTGTAGGACTTTATCTGCACACGTTGATCAGCAACACTTTTTATAATAATCATGTACTATTTACTAAGATATTGGATGTTTCTGTACTTCATTAAACCGATAACATTACACGTGACCAAGGTTCCAGGAGGTTGGAGTATGGAGGGGTCGTAGTGGAGAGAAAGGGAAGAACAGCCTGGATCATCCTCTTTTTCCTGACTTGGTGAATCTGTACCGGAACTTCCAGGGGCGCCAGTTAGTAGTATCGACTGTTGAAAACTGGCCCTTCTTTGGATTGAAGTACCTGGAGAACGGTACGGTGGTCATTGACAGTGGGATTGATATCAATATAATGAACACTCTCGGATACTACCTTAACTTTACGTAAGTGTTTTGTATTTACTTCAGTCCTCTCTTTTGTTGCTCCCATTGCAATGACATCGTCGAAGTCATGAGGGAATTTAATTGGAGGTGGGCAGGATTTTCATCAAGAATGAGAGATAACAGATGGGGTCAGAGGCTCACGGACTGCACTCTAAGAGGGTGCAAAAGAAGTAGAAGAGCAGACAGGAGATAAAGAGACAAAATATAAATTTTCGCAGGCAAAACCTTGCAAAATTGGCCCAGCTTAGGCCTTTGTACAGTATTGGCATCTAAATGGCTGTTAATGATGATATATATATATATATATATATATATATATATATATATATATATATATATATATATATATATATATATATATATATATATATATATATATATACAGGGTGTATCGCGATGTATATCATTAATTTCCACAGAGATATAGATTATAATTTTGAATATATTTTGTTGTATAAAGTATGCTGTGTGTGATCGCAGTAAAGTACAATGAATACTGATAATAACTATTTTAACTTGTGTTGTCAAATGCCGGTGATCTTCGGAGGGAGTGGTTGCCTAATATTGTTTTCGGACCAAAGAGGCCTTATATATTTCATATATATAAGTTTTATCATGATTGCAATATTTATGTGATGTTCTATAACGTACATTGAATCATATTTTCAATGCAGAGGGATAATACCGGGGCTATATAGATAATATTCGACGAAATATGATTACTATATTTTGAAGGTTAGGTAAACTCATCCAACATAATGCCAGCTGCAAGTCTTATCATTTCCCTACATTTCACGAATTTTCTTCTTATACAGGCCTGGTATTATCTCTCTGTATTGAAAATATGATTCAATGTACGTTATAAAACATCACATAAATATTGCAATCATGATAAAACTTATTAAGATGAAATAAATAAGGCCTCTTTGATCCGAAAACCATATTAGGCTACCATTACCTCCGATGCTCACCGCCATTTGACAACACAAGTTAAAATAGTTTTTATCAGTATTTATTGTACTGTACTGAGATCACACACATCATAGTTTATAGAAGAAAATATACTCAAAATTATATTTTATATCTCCAGTGTAAGTTAATGATATAAGTCGCGATACACCCTGTATATATATATATATATATATATATATATATATATATATATATATATATATATATATATATATATATATATATATATATATATATATATATATATATATATATATATCCACCACTTTTCCTAAGGTACCAGGTGCTGGTGCCTGCTGACCATCAGTGGGGAGCAGTACTTGAAGACGGGACAGTGACAGGGATGGTGGGGGAGGTCGTCGCCAGGCGCGCTCACTTATCCATTGATCAGCTTACCATCACTGGTAACCAGTTCTGAAACACATGCACGTATCATTCATCATTGTTAGTCTAGTATGACCATGACTGTAACACCTCATTACCGTTCGCTTGTCCCTTCACCTCAAAATTCTGCCTCCAAATTATTTTAACTTTTCACTTGCATCTTCTACATCATCTACAACCAAAATTTGTCTCGTCTTCCACTTCCATGGAACACACTGTTTCTTTACCTAATACTTCACAAGCTACATTTTCACTAGCATTACATCTTCCATTAAAGGTCTAGCTTGGGTTCTAATGGTTACCAAAACCCTTAGGGTACTGCACACATCACTGCAGGCAATATGGCCCCTCTTTTGGGGCCATATTGTTTGACCAGTAACTTTTCCAGTTGGGCAAGAAATATGATAAGAATGACCTTCAAGTATAAATATATCCATTACTTGTATGCCCTGAGCTTACCTCAACTGTAATTAACTTTACACACCATAATTACTTACATACCTTCACCCTCTTCCCAGTATAACTGCTCCAACCTTTACTCTCTGTTACCACAGACTCAAGGGAAACCGTGGTGGATTTTTCTCAACCATACTTCACTGACTCCACCACCATTACCTCCAAGGCTCCGGAGGAGAAGAATCGTTCTCTAGCCGTGTTCTATCCTTTCTCTCCAATTGTAAGTTTCCCCTACGATAACAGTAATGAGATTAGATACATTCTCAAACAGAAAGAAATATATTATCAAGATGCCTTAGCATATTGTGTAACGTAACACCTATTCATTATAATTATTCATGATTATCATAATTATTATAATCACTATTCTTGATGCAGTTGTGGATTATCTTGGCCTTGGTGACGTTATTGATGGGACCACTCGGGTACTTGTTCAGCCGAGTCCACCACCAACTCACACAAACCTTCAATTCAACACACAATGAACGTAGCAGGAATGTTGGACCTTCCTTTGACTCGGGCAGGATAAAATGTGGCTCAGAACCAGGGCTGAGGGGCGTCGAGATGTTCTGCTTCAATATGTTCAGAACGATCATCATCCAGGGGAACTTGCTGCCCGCGTCCTCCTGGCCACTCAGACTGGTCTTTTTCTCCTGGTACGCCTTCTGTGTCATTATGTATGGTGAGTGGATTAACTGACTACATAAAAATTCTAGCCCTTCTCTCGGAGGGCTTGAAACTACCCCACAAGTGAATCCAGTCAAGTACGGTTTCAATGGATACCCATGGAGAAGCTAACTGTTGTTCAAATATGATTTTATTATGTTCTAAATTGCAATTTCAGAGTTATGCCACACACACACACACACATACACACGGGTAAAGTAACGGGATAATCTTTATGAAAAATCTAATGATTTATATGTACGTTGCTAAAACGGCTGCATTTTTATCAAAAACTTGAACTACTTATGATTTTCATGCTAAGAAAGTGCCACACTATACGGACTGTAAACACATGTGTATTTGTGATATTTTTGGTATCTAAATAATATTCTTTGTTTCAAAACATGTATATGGTTCTAAGAAGATCATTACTATTGGTGTTCCTATCATCTTTTAACCCGGGCATCGATGGGCGCATCTGGAGACCAAGTATAATTTTATATTTGCCACAGCTGTGTACGCGGGCACCCTCACTGCATACCTCACCAAACCGTCTTTTGATGAAGCAATCGACTCACTGGAGGATCTGCTGGCGGCCCGGGATAGAGGAGTGGTTGCTGGCGTGGTATCTGGCACCAGTAACGAGGTTATGCTTAAGGTACAGAAGTCAGTACAGGTGGTTGTTTGAAAAATGAATGTAGAGTAATTATATTTTTGCTTTACTAGGCTTGTCTTGTTTTCTTCTGACAAAATCTGAGTTGATATGATAATTTCATTATTGCCGAAGTGAGATGAAAGATTATGCAATTTTAATCGAAAATAATCTTTTAATATAATATATATTTTTGATACCTGGTTTAGGAATAAATACAGCGGATGTTTTAGCTGCGCAATTTATAACATAAATGACAATATTTACAGTATAACATAAAATCAGTATCATCATGGTAATATGAATGAAATGAAAATCCTGGTGACTTCAGTCAGGTGATGAATGCTGAGAGTTCACTTGACAAAGCTGTAAATTATCAACATAATAACTTTGAAATTTTGATTTAATATTGTGAAGTGTCCATAAAGCCTCACATATCAATATGATCTAATCGAACAGAAAAGTTTCTACAACATTATCATATACACTTTCTTTTTCTTTAACAGGAAGCAACTTCAGGCATCTTTAAATTAATCTATGACTCACTAGATCCTACTCGAAGTTTCTCTCAAACCAACGAAGTCAGTATTAAAAAGGTAAATATATACGGAATTCTTTCATCTTGAAATAATTCATTTATATTTCCAAATGAAAAAGAAAAAAAATTGCAAACTTAAGCTGTATAAAGGAACACAGATTGTCCTTCTCAGAAACAGGGTGTTAGTTATGATTTAAATCTTTGTTTACAAGATAAATGAAGTAATTTATACTCTTTGGACGTAAGCAGTGGTTTCTTCGGACAGGAAAATTATCTGGTGGTAGTCAGAGAAAAGTGCAAGAGCCAGCCCTTGTTTAAAGACTAAAATATGCTCCAAAATATGTCTCATATTTGCACATAAATCCATAAATTTCGACACCTATTATTTCATTATATTTTCCTCATATTCAGTCTACCGTTTAACCTTTCAGTGAGGAATGTGAAACGATATTGTCGTTCTGAATAGCCATTAATGCTATCTCTGTCCGTCAGGTAGTTGAAAATAACACTGCCCACATTAGTGAAAAAATGGGATCGGAGATTTATGCTTTGAGGTACCTCGGTGATGGATTCTATGTGGCACGTGACAACTTTCTTCCTCAGTCGTTTGGGATCGCCTGTCCATCCGGTGCTCCATACATATCCACACTGAACCTCATGTAAGTGTAACATCAGAGAACATCCAGCAGAGCACAAGGTTCATTGTTAGATTTACCTAAAGTGTTCAATGGAGTATAATACAGGGTGATTCAGATAAAACGCTACCCATCACAATAGTGTCCCTAAACACGAGAAATTGATTGCATTTTGGATATCGTCCAGTACAGAGCAATAGTGGAATGTTTTGATGAAACACCAAAGTATCAGAGTTATAAAGAGTGTGGTATGAAAATGAAGAAGAGAGTGTAGGCTGAGTGGAATGAGTGAAGTGTGACAGTAGAAACTAACGATGGAAGAGTATCTGAAAGAATATACGAGTAAGTTTAGAAACAAAAATGAGACCAGCTATATTTGTATGGCATTGAGGCAGTGGCACAGACAACTGACACAGGAGGCGAAGCTGTTGGTAGCAGAGCTGAAGATGTTGCTATTTTCTTTGGGAGTGACTGGGATTGACCGGATTAGGGAGGAGTATGTTATAGGAACATCTCAGGTAAGACAGTTTGGAGACGATGTAAGGGTGGGGAAGTTGATATCTTGGGCCTCTGTACAGAGGAGTGATGTGAATATATTGGGAAGAGAATATTGAGGGTGTAGCTGACAGGCAGGAGAACTGGAAGTTCAAAGTGGAGATATATGGATGTGATAAGGGTTTATATGCTGGTGGTTAGTGTGACACAGGATGATGCTGGGGACGAGGAGATGGAGAGGGATGATTCTCTGTGATGACCATAAAGAAAGCAGTAATAAGTAATCAAATAAGGTTAGTCAGACAATAATTGAAGGGTGTAGCAGGCAACCTTTATGTATATGATTGAGCATATCCCAGGGTAACGACCCTCAAAATGCTGAAGAAATTGCTGTTCGACAGTAATGTCTTGCTTCCATTATCCAAATGGAATCATACGTTAAGAAAACCTAAGTGACTGCAACATAAGGCATCAAAGACACTCTCCTATTCGATAAACTTATAAAAGTTTTTCCAACAAAGATTTCAGACTGCTTTGCTATCAACGACCCCTCAAACAGTGAACAAAACATAAAATGGCGAGCAATGATCTTTTTTTTTTCATCCGTAAATGTCAAGGATGTACAGAGATTCGTCCACTAAGGGTGTGGTTGATGGAGTCTGTGTACGTGTGACTACTATAAACCAAACCAGCACCAGTGGAACTACCAATATTTCTGGATTGAATGTTGCAACATCATTCATCCGAACCAGACCCTATTAAACAAGTACAATGATATTGGAATAAATTCCCATACTGACTGAAAAGGAACGCACCATTGTCTCTCCCGGAGTTGACCTTCACCTACTGCCTCTCATACATGAAGCCGAGACAGGTATTGTGGGTACAGTTATAATTGATATGAGGGTTGCTTCGGAACGAGCGCATTGGTAACTCAATAGAGAGGGGATTAAAGGAGGACAATTGGTACTTGAAAGGTAAAGGGCTATACAAGAGTGAAAGTTAGAGTTCTTCTGGCTGCATCAGTAAATGTGCAAATATTTGTAAATTGTGGATGAGTACGTCAACCACCCTGTCCCTATTTGTTTACTAATGATATTCTTTTACAGTAAACTCGTTCACAATGTTCCAGGAGACTTAATAGGCTATATATAGGAAACTCTATAGCGGTGGTAACAGACATGTAAATTGTAACTTGTTTTCTTAGCTCGTCCATGGAATAAGTTAGTGGCTTTGTCTGCTTGGAATTGTAGGTGAGTATGTAATGTATAGTGCACTGACCGCTTATTCATGTTAACATTAGTGATTTGCCTCCTTTACAGTGTAAAGAGCCGATATTAAAAATCCTTAAATGAGTACATTGCATTGGTGGTTTTACCAACTGCCCTATTATAATTACCGAACTGGCAGCCAACTATATATGTTTTTAAGCATTATACGCATGGTTGTGGTCAGGTTGGGACGAATGGTACAAGCCGGGCTAGTGGGTAAATGGAGTAAAGATGAAGTGGCCAAGATAAAGCAAATTTCAGTCCAAGGAGAGAAAGAAAGCCAGGAAAAAGGCCGGAATGTAGGACAAGATGGATTAGCAGCCAAACCCTTGGCACTGGACCATTTACAGGTATAGCTTTATTCCTCTTTCATTGCAATAATATTTGTCCTTACGAATATATGAATAATAAAATCCTCACTCTCTCTATAACCATTGTCATCACAAGCAATATCTTTACAAAAACTGATCTCTGAATTTAGTCAAACTTTTGGCTATGTTTGTGTCTATAACATTTGTTTGGCAACAGTGTTGTTATACAGTACGTTTTGTTGTAATATATTGTCAAGATATCATTTATGATTTTCAATTTGTTATATTTTTTTAATAACAGACTGAACAATGAATACTATAGACTGTTTTGTGATACAATATCATAATGAATGGAGATTACTTCACGTTTGCAGCACACTAATGATCTTTAAATACTTTTAGGGTGCATTTTTCATCTTTGGGTGTGGCGCTTTGCTGGCTGCTAATGTCCTGCTTGTTGAGGCCTTTGCCTACTCGTCATCCTGTCCATACTTCATAAATCATCATGTCTCAAGATCATGTTAAAATTACGGGAGTGACCAGAACATGATGCTATTGTAAATCATTATCAGAACTTGCGGGTATTAAAATTAACATAATATATACTGAGTATGTATTAACATTATTTCTAGTTATTTCCATTCAGAACATTATCCTACTTTAAGCATACCTAATGACATTAATATAAATGAAATATAGAGTGTTTAGGAATGATTATAATCACTCTGCAGTTTTTATCATTATCATTCACATCTGAAACATTGTTCTTTGTGCATGTGTGTTCACTATAGAATTTTTTACTAGAATTCCTTACTTATTCGAGATAACAAAGACAAATACGAGCAATTATATATTTATTACCCCATATATGATAGTAATCTTTCATAAACAATATAGTATTGATGAGGTTGGAGCATTAATTAGTTGGAGTTAATGAGGTTGTAGATAATAATAAAAAAATTGATGTAATTAAGATCCCTTCCTTTACTGCGTCCATTATAACCACCTTGGCAGGCATACCAGGATATATGGAAGTTATTTTACGCGTTAGAACACACACAGAGAGAGAGAGAGAGAGAGAGAGAGAGAGAGAGAGAGAGAGAGAGAGAGAGAGAGAGAGAGAGAGAGTTACAAGGAGTTACAAGGAAAAGAAGTACCCTAGGAGACCTTACGATCCATACAAAGAGGGTACCTGTGGGTTTAGTTGCGCAAGTAGGCGACCGTCCTCGAATGTGTCATGTGAAACCATCAAGGAACACTCGCACAACGGCTTAAACACCTAGACGGTGGTTTAAGGCTTTGTCTAATCTGGACTTGAACTGATCCACAGAGTTGCTGTTGACTTCATCAGCAGGAAGCGCGTTCCAAGTACCGCAGATGCTGTATGTAAAGAATTTACCACACAGATCACGGTTGTATCGCTTCAGTTCAAGTTTGTAGCCATGATTCCTGGTTGTGCCCTCACTGAGTTGGAAAATGTCCCTGTAGTCTACATTGTCAAAGCCTCGTAGTATTTTAAACACTTCGATAAGCTGACCACGCAGTCTCCGGGTTTCCAAAGAGAACAGGTCGAGTTCTACCAACCGATCTTTATAGCTCTTGTGTCTAAGAGAGGGTATAAGTTTGGTTGCCCTGGCTTGCACTCGTTCCAATCTCGCGATATCCTTCCGGTAAGAAGGACTCCAAAACTGGACTGCATACTCCAGGTGTGGTCGGACAAGGGAATTGTACAGACAAAGTACTATCTCCTTGTTCCGGTATCCAAACTGTCGCTTTATGTTTATGTATCCAAACTGTCGCTAACATCCTTTGGGCTTTCTTCTCAGCCTCAATACACTGCTTTGAGAACTTGAGGTCGCTGGTGATAGTTACACCCAAGTCTTTCTCAGTATCAGTGCTTACGAGAGCATTGCCCTTAAAGTTATACTCTGTTCGGGGGTTTCTGTGGCCTATATGCATAACTTTGCATTTGTTCACGTTAAATGGCATTTGCCACGTGTCAGACCACTCCCCGATCTTCCTAAGATCTTCTTGTAAGCGGGTAGTATTTCCTTCTTTCGCGACATTCATACCAAGCTTAGTATCATCGGCGAATTTGGAAATCTTGGCAACCATGTCACCATCCACGTCATTAACATAGATGATAAACAGTAGTGGTCCCAGAACAGAACCTTGGGGAACACCGCTAGTAACGGGCACCCACTCTGAAGCCTGTCCATTCACTACCACCCGCTGCCGTCTGTCACTTAGCCAGTTCTCTATCCAATTTGCCACATTTCCGTCTATGCCCAGTGCACGCACTTTCCGAAGGAGGTGGCGGTGGGATACCTTATCAAAGGCTTTCTGAAAGTCTAAGTAGACAACATCGACCGCTTTATCCCGATCATGCTCACTGAAAACAAAATGGAAAAATTCCACCAGATTTGTGAGGCATGACCGGTGCTGCCGGAACCCATGCTGGGAACCCCTCAGTAGCAAATTTGATTCTAAGTGTGCTGTTATTTTGTCCACCATGATGCTCTCCATGAGTTTACAGACTATCGAGGTTAAACTGATGGGTCTGTAGTTTGACGGTTGGCTAGCATCTCCCTTCTTGAAGATAGGAGTCACCTCTGCCTCACGCCAGTCTCTAGGAACGCATCCAGTCTGGATTACCCTGTTGAAGACCATGCACAGGTGCCGTGATACTTCACCATGCACTTCTTTCAACACTCTAGGTAAGAACCCATCCGGACCGGGGGACTTGTTTGCTTTTAATTCGATTATTTTTCTCTCGATTTCTTCTTTGGTGAAGACCATTGACTCCAACTTCTCACTGAAGGAGTCCAGAGGTTCGGGAATGGGACCACTCTCCTCAGAAAACACTGAAGAGAAGTACTCATTTAAGAGGTTAGCATTTTCTGCATCAGAGTGCATCAATGCTCCATCCTCATTCACCAAGGGACCGATCCTGCGTCGGATTGATTTACGGCCATTCACATAACTGAAAAACTCCTTGGGGTTCTCTTTGCAGAGTCTAGCCACACGGACCTCCTCAGCACGCTTAGCCGCCCTTATTTTGGACTTCACGTTTCGATTCAGTCTTCTATGACCGTCAAAGTCCCCAGATGCCTTCGCTCGACGATACGCAGTTGTGTGTGTCCCTTAGTAGGTTACGGATTTCCCGATTAAACCACTTCGGTTGAATGAACTTCTGACCTGTTCCCTTCAGAGGAATAAAGCGCGACTGAAGTTCCATGAAGGAAGACAAGAATGACCTCCACAGATCATCAGCACTCTCTCCCTCCTCTAGTTCCATTTCAGCAATGCCTTCACGAAGACCTGCAAAGTCCGCTCTCCCCATGTCTAATTTTCTATGCACCGGGGTCACAGTCTCCACATTAGGGACCTTAACTGAAAATCTTATAAGCTTGTGGTCGCTTCCACCTATTTCTTCGTTTACAGAGAGGTCTTGAATGATGTCATCCTCGGAGGTGAGGACCAAGTCGAGTATGTTAGCACCTCTTGTTGGCTCCCTTACCCATTGAGTGAGGAATTCATCATTTACAAACTCCAAGAGTGGTGTGTTCTCGGCAGAGGGCTCTCTGGTTTCCCAGTCAACATGTGTGTTGAAGTCCCCCATAAGGATGCACACCCTGCTGTCCACTAGTTCACCCAGCAACTAGTATAGGTCCCTGTCCATCTCATTGAGTTGTCCAGGGGGTCTATAAAGCAGCAGGGTTCTGTATTTTGCAGTGCCTATTTCTAGGTCAACTCCAAGGAGCTCGTGGTTCGATGTGATGTTGCAGGTCATCGATTTGATAGAGTTCTTTACATACAACAACACACCACCACCCCCTCTGTCCTCTCTATCTTTGTGGAAGAGTTGGTAGCCTGGAATCACGAATTCTCCTTCAAGATCTCTGTCTGAGGTTCTCAACCATGACTCCGTTATGGCCACCATCTCGGGTTCCTCTGTCGCAACGAGGGCCCGCAGTTCCAAAAACTTGTTTCGGATGGACCTTGCGTTGAACAATAGAACCTTCAGGGAACCCCCAACTGCAGGGCTCCCTATACTCTTCCGTTTCCCGGTTTGGTCATTGTCTTGGTAGTGCTGGGGATATCCTTCTTCAGGATCTCAGCGAATGTCTTCTCTGGGGTCACTCTAGCATAGCAACGAGGGCTCTCCTCCAAACTCGGGCGAGTGCTCCTGAGACATCGTCGGACGGCATCTTCCACTAATTTGGAAAGCACTTCTTTCCCCTTTGGTGAGAGATGTGTGCCATCCTTCTGGTAGAGGTCGTCTCTACCAAAGAGTGAGGTGTAGGGGTCCACAAAGAACACCCCCTCGGCAGTACACAAATCAGCCAGGCGCTGATTTACTGCAATGTTCTTTGACAGAGCAGTCCCTAAAGGGCCTCTCCTTGGGAGCATGCCAACAACTACCCTTCTATGGGTTTTTAACCCACAGTCATCTACTGCACCGAGCACATCCGAGAGGACTCCTTCGGTCATGCCTACTCTACCATTTCTCAGGTAGATGTCATTACCACTCACCATGAGTGCAATGACAGCAGATCTGGACGTTTGGATCCTCTCAGCTTCCTTTCGGAGGTCAGCATTGCCACAACCTGGCAAACAATTCACCTTCACAGAAGTGTGAAGGCGATCTGCCATTAGGGGTTGCAGCCCTCGTGCCTGGGAATCACCTACAATGTGTATATCCACAGGCCTCTCCTTGGTAGGAGCACGAGATGCCTTGTGAAGAACCCGAGAGTGTTTTGAATTCCTGCCGGGCTCGTCACTTCCTCCAGGTTGCTTCTTCTTCGTCTTCTTTTCCTTCTTCATTTTCTTTTCCTTCTTATTTGATTCCTCACTTTCCTCTAATCCCTCTTCAATTGTCTTCTTGGGTTTTTCTTCCTTCTCCATATTCCCCTCCTCTTTTCCATCACACTTTTCTGCAGTCTCTTTTCCTTCTGCAGTCTCTTTTCCCTCTTCATTGTTGCTGTTCTTCTTCTTGTTGTTTTTCTTCTTGTTGTTGTTCTTCTTGTTCTTCTTCTTCTTCTTCTTTACCGCCGTGGTGGAGCTCTCCGGTGAAGAAGCTCCTTGGACTGCCTTGTCTCTCACATGGCAGTCACACTTCTGTGAGTCCATTCGGAGAACTTCCTCCTTTAGGGAGTTGTTCTCCTTCGTGAGCAGTGAGATGTGCTTCATCAACCTCTCCTCGAGTTTGCAAAAGTCGCAGACACTCGAGGAGTCTAGGTCGCTCGCACTCCTCCCGCTGAAGTCCTCACACCAGCGGTACACCTTGCATGTAGTACATGTAAATTTTCTTGCTGATGGACCAGTCATCTCGCTCTAATTCAATTTAAGACCAATAATACAAAAGAAAAGGTAATGTGATTTGGTCTCGCATAAGTCTCATCCGCCTACTTCCAGAAGGTTTTCGGTCGTTCGGCCAACAGAAACCCTTATGAGCCAAACACACCAACCCTAAGGTCTCCCCTGGGCCGGACGGCCCCAATCGTGCCGCAGCTCCCAACTGAGCAGCACAAGAGTCCTAAGTAAATGGGACTCTGATTTTTCGACAGGGGTGCTTGAAGTGTAACCGTCGTCCTACTAATCCCTACTAATCCTCCATCCGCGGCCAAACTTAAAGCAAATAGTAAAACTAAATGTCCACGACTTAATCCGAGATCTTTTACTGGCCTGGCAGCCAGCGAGGCACGAAAGCTCTCTCACCAAAGAGCAGTCGAGCCTTTAGGCACCTAAGAACGGTCACAGGGAGCTGGTCAGGCTTATTAATCTAAGAGAATACCTACGGGGGTCCTCAGGCATCTCCATTACTCGTACCCCACACGCCTGAGATCCCTTCAATCTCAGCCCTTTCGAAACCTGTGAGCGTTAAAAGGCGTTGTTTTAGGAGGTTCCAAAGCCTCCCTTCTCACACGGCATAAGGTAGCTGGTGAGGTCCTTAACAATAAAAACTTATATCGAAAGTGATGAAGATTTTTTTTATTTATTTTTTTTTGTTAGGACAGTTGAAGAGCAGTTGTGAAACTTAATATTAACATGAAGATTTGACAACTCTTAGTCAGGATCCTAATAACGCTACCTTTCTGGCACGGGTAACCCAACTGGACTAAATGTCCCCCAGCATAGCTAGCAAAATTCAAACAGATCACACAAGCTCTCTCACCGACGGCAAGGTGGTTGTCTCGAGAGAGAGAGAGAGAGAGAGAGAGAGCATTTTAGTAGTTACAAGATTACAATGACAAAATTAAGCAGTTACACTTTAATTATCTTGCATCTGAAATTAGAAGGGAAAAAGAAAGTGGAATAAACGGAATTTCTTTTAGAATTAGATTCCTTAACGTTCTGTCAACAAACGATTGAGTTATGTTAACGCTAGACCAGTGACATTTGGCAATACATTGTCGGTACTACTTTACCATAATATCATCAAATTACATTTGTCTGCAATTTTTTTATTTTTCAGTGTCCCGGGAAAGGTTATCTCTTTCTTGTACATTCTATATTGTTCACCACACCTAGAAAAATTACGATTGCATACCAGTAATGATTGTTTGTAAGT
>JAWQEG010009281.1:0-22334 GCA_033782935.1 Petrolisthes cinctipes
AACTCAGTGAGGGCACAACCAGGAATCATGGCTACAAACTTGAACTAAAGCGATACAACCGTGATCTGTGTGGTAAGTTCTTTACATACAGCATCTGCGGTACTTGGAACGCGCTTCCTGCTGATGTGGTCAACAGCAACTCTGTGGATCAGTTCAAGTCCAGATTAGACAAAGCCTTAAACCACCGTCTAGGTGTTTAAGCCGTTGTGCGAGTGTTCCTTGATGGTTTCACATGACACATTCGAGGACGGTCGCCTACTTGCGCAACTAAACCCACAGGTACCCTCTTTGTATGGATCGTAAGGTCCCCTAGGGTACTTCTTTTCCTTGTAACTCCTTGTAACTCTCTTCTCTCTCCTTTTTACTGCCACTTGTTCTCTGACTTGCTTCGTCTTTTGTCCATCTATCCATCTATCTATTCTTCAGTCTCCTTCAAGTCCTTCTATGCCATTCCGCTTCCTTCATATTCTCATTCCTCCTCCTCTTCATCCTGGCAATTCTCCCTCCCTCACTCACTCTAATGCCTACTCTCTCTCTCTCTCTCTCTCTCTCTCTCTCTCTCTCTCTCTCTCTCTCTCTCTCTCTCCATAATGCCTACTGACTTGCCTCTCTGCTGTCAGTCTGTCTGCTCGCCACTGTCACCCAAGTTCTGACAGGCCGGACACAGCTGACACCCTCCCCTTCCAACCCCCTCTCATTCCCCTCCCCTTCCCTCCCTCTCATCCCCCTACCTCCCTCTCATCCCCCTACCTCCCTCTCATCCCCCTCCCTCTCATCCCCCTCCCTCTCATCCCCCTCCCCTTCCCTCCCTCTCATCCCGCTCCCTATCATCCCCCTCCCCCTCCCTCCCTCTCATCCCCATCCCCCTTCCTCTCATCCCCGTTCCCCTTTCCCCCATTCCCCTCCCCAACCCCCTCATCCCTCTACCTCTTTCATTCATCCCCCTCCCCCTCCCCCTCCTCCTCCAATCCCCTTTCCCTCCCCCACCACCCACTTCCACCCCCCCCCCACCCTCTCCCTTCCACATTTCACTTCTGTAGTATTGTATGGGGCCTATATGCCTATGTATATATGTTAATTATATTAATATAATGAATTATATACACACTGAATTAAATTTATGTTCACCACCTGCCGAAAAAAAATCCATAAGGGAAGAGGATTAAAATTAATATGGGCCAAATCCGGCCATTAAGCCTTGCAAAAAATATTCAAAAGCAAATATTATATAATGGTGTTGATGGTAAAGCCTCCATTCGTCATATTTGGGTGAAGTATGTTACACTGATTTAAGTGTATATATATATAATATGTGTGTCTATATAAATGTTTAGGATAAATTTAGTTGGGGTAATAAAATTCATTTACCAAGAAGCTCCTGGTGTTGGCAGGATACAAATTATTACAACATAACTCACCCAACCACAAAATAAATAAATAAATATATAAATAAAAAATTTAGCAATATATAAATGAGGAGTAAGTAACATAAGAAAGGTAAAGAAAGCACACGAGACCTGTTTGTTTTCAGCCAACCTCTCTACAGGAAATGGTGTTGGGAATCGTTTTATTGTATCGTATCTCACACCGCTCCCAGCACTGAAAGCCTCGGGTGTCCCTGACCGAAAAGTATGATAGAGAAGTAACGAAAATTGTCATACAAAAAGGAATAAAAAAGGTTCGATACGATACTGCTGAGGTTGACGAAAAAAATAAATAATGTGTAAATAATAAAAAATGAGGCATAAACGTAAACAAACTATAAAGTGAAATCGATACAAAACTAAAATAAAATTAGTTGATAAATAAAATGAATGGAGATAAACTTGATGCAAACCAAAAATTAAAGGTAAATAAATAAAATAAAAATTAAATAATAATAATTCAGTACTATGACACTGAATCTGATGAAAAAAATAATATTGATATTAAAAATGGTGAAAAATAAATAATTTTAATTGGGGAAAAAACTGAAAGGAGCGATGATCTTAAATATATAAAATCTGCACAATGTAAAAATATAATGTTAAAGGGACCCTGATGTATAAACAGTCAGGAAATTGAAGGAAAACGAGGTCTTCATATATTGCCACGAAACACCACCTATATAGAAGGAGCTTGTTTCATGGCATAGTCAGGAGGAATCGCAACCCTTTAATTCTAATACACGATCACAGGGTCTTTATATTAAGGGAGGAATATCTTGTTGGTAAATTGGAGGGCTACTGATTCCTCCAAACTATGTCAGGAAACAGACGACCCCAGTGTTACTAATAGGGGATCTGTTTCGTGGCATAAATTGAAGGAATCATTAGCCCATCACGACAACAGATTTCCTCCCTTAAAGAAAAGTGATCAGTCATGTGAGATCGAAGGTGTTATATATAATTTATGGACGTCGGACTCGGCTAGTACACGTCAAACCCATGAATTCCTCATTGTATTCACCCTCGATATACACGGCGATGTTATTCGTGTTCCAAACCGTCCGTCCGTCCGATAAAACATTAAATTTTTCGTTCTTTTTGTCATGTGTGTTCCAAACCGTCCGTCCGTCCGATAACACATTAAATCTTTCGTTCTTTTTGTCATGTGTGTTTCAAACCGTCCGTTTGTCCGATAAAACATTACATTTTTTTTCTCTTTTGTCATGTGTTTCAAACCGTCTGTCCGTCCGATAACACATTAAATCTTTCTTTTTGTCATATGTGTATTTCAAACCGTCCTTCCGTCAAATAACATATTAATTTTTTTTTATTCTCTTTTGTCATATGGGTTTCAAACCGTCCGTCCGTCCGTCCAGATATTAACACACTATATCTTTCTTTTTTCTTTCTTTTGTCATATGTGTTCCAAACCGTCCCAAAACTCATAAAACCTTTATTTCTCTGTGTCATATGTATTCAAAACCGTCCGTTCGTCTTATAACACATTAAATCTTTCTTTCACTTTTGTCATAGTTATAATATGTGTTTCAAACCGTCCCATAACACACACAACCTATATTTCACTTTGTCATACACGGCGATGTAATAATTATGTGTTTCAAACCGTCCCATAACACAAAAAAATGTCTGTCCCATAACACACAAAATCTTTCTTTCACTCTGTCATACACGGTGATGTTATACGTGTTCCAAATCGTCCGTTTCATAACACCTAAAACATATCTTTCACTTTGTCACACGTTTTTCAATCCATCCCATAACACACAAAATCTTTCTTTCACTTAGTCTATATTATACTAGATTAGTCTATATACTAGGATTTCCCGACAAAAATAATAATAATAATAATTGTAGTTTCCCTGTGATTGGTTGTGAAGTTGGCCATCACCCACTTGTTGTTTAAGGGACCCTGTGATGTAGTCAGAATATTGGAGATAAAATGAGTCCTTCAAACGTTGCCACGAAACACCATCTATATATAAAGAGCTTATTTCGTGGCATAGTCAGGAGGAATCAGAAGCCACCAAGTCTCATACACGATCACAAGGTCCTTAATCTGCTTGTTGGTAGTAAGTAAAATTGGTGGATTCATGTGTATGTTCATTCTAATTAATTGCTCAGATAATGAAGCAGGTCATTATTTCAAACATTTTCCCCAGCCCAATTCTACTTAGTTGCTTCCTTCCTCTCTCCCTCCATTCGTTCGTTCCTTCCTTCCTTCCTTCCTTCCTTCCTTCCTTCCTTCCTTCCTTCCTTCCTTCCTTCCTTTCTTCCTTCCTTCCTTCCTTCCTTCCTAACTAACTTCCTTCCTCCTCCCCCTCTCTTCCTTCCTTCTTTTCCTACTTTCTTTCTTTCTTTCTAATATTAATATAGCATTTTCCTTTCTTCCCTATTCCATTTTCCTTTACTGTTGTGCTTCCCTACCTTCTTTCCTAATTTCCTACCTTCCCCATGCTCTCTTTTTCTTCCATATACTTTCATACTTTCCTTCATTCCTTCTTAACTTTTCTGCTTGCCTACATTATTCCCTTCCTACTTTACTTTCCTTCTGACTTTTCTACATTCCTTCCTTTCTCTTTCCTTCTCCCTTCTCTTTCCTTCTCCCTTCTCTTTCCTTCTCCCTTCTCTTTCCTTCTCTCTTCTCTCCTTTCTCTTCCTCCCTTCTCTCCTTTCTCTTCCTCCCCGACTCTACTAACCTCAGAAACTTTATCCCCCTTTGCCTCACTCTCATGTCAGCCCTCACAATTTCCCCTTCCCTTTCCTCACACGAACCCCTTCCTTTCCCTCACATATTCCCCCTCCTTTCCCTCCCGTTATACCCTCTCCTCCTTTCCCTCACATTTTCCCCCTCCTTACCCTCTCTTTCTCTCTCTCACATCTTCCCTCTCCTCCTTTCCCTCACATTTTCCCCCTCCTTTTCCTCACATCTATTCCTTCCTTTCCCATACATCTTCCCCTTCCTTTCCCTCACAATTTCCCCCTCCATTTCCTCACATCGTCCCCTTCTTTTTCCCTCACATATTCCCCCTCCTTACCCTCACGTTATACCCTCTCCTTCTTTCCCTCACATCTTCCCTCTCCTTCTTTCCCTCACCTCCTCCTCCTCCTCGTTTCCCTCACCTCCTCCTCCTCCTCCTCATTTCCCTCTCATCTTCACCTCCAATTCTCCCCTCATCCAAGATCAAGCCTTCCTCGCCTCCTTTAACTTTTCCCCCAGAGTATTTCAACCAACCATTTCCTTTTCATGCACGCTGCTGGCTCTTCCTACCTTCTCATTTTCCAATTTTGGATTTCCGCAGTCAGTTAGTCCGACACACACGCACGCACGCACGCACGCACGCACGCACGCACACACACACACACACACACACACACACACACACACACACACACACACACACACACACACACACCTTCTGACAGACAGACAGTATCCATTCTTCTATCCATTCTTACATATAGACATACATTTAGGAAAGCCAGTCTGTCTCTTTTTCCTCCTTTTTCCTCCTCCTCTCGTCATTACCTTGCCAGAGTTACCCAGTTTATCGTCCAGTCCTTTCACCGCCCACTCACTTCCCTCTCACCAATCCCTTCCCTCGCTTATCCTCGCCCTTTTAGCTCCAAAGATTTTTTCATTTTCATTTTTTTTTCAATTATTTTTTTTTCTTGGTGAGAGGCTACATCATTATATTGTGTCAACGTAAGGGGGGGGGGTCATCTTCCGTGGGTGAATGGAAGGACTACTGATTCCTCCAGACTTTAAAAACATAGGCTACCCCAACAACGACATGCTGTGGATTAGGTATATTACTTGTTTGTTTGTGTGTTTGTTTCCTGGTGTGGTTTGGAGGAATCGAAAGTAACCCATTTCGCCTACAATAGAAAGATGACGTCCTAAATTTAAGGGGATGGAGGAGAGTATACTGTTGGTAATTCTGGTAATTCCTCCAAACTATATTCCAAGTAACATGTCACCATTATTTTTGTTAAGGGGAGGTTCTTATGTTGGTGAATTGGAAGGACCCTGATTCCTCCTACCTTTCCATGAAACAGAAGATCCCTATTAGTACCAGCGAGGGCGTCTGTTTTCTGGTATAGTTAGGAGGAATCAAAAGCCTTCCAATTTACCAACAAGATAACCTCCCCTTAAGGGACCCTGTGATGTAGTCAGAAAACTGGAGGTAAACGAGTCCTTCGGTAATTGCCACGAAACACCATTTACATAGAAGGAGCTTGTTTCGTGGTATAGTCGGGAGGAATCAGAAGCCTCCAAGTCTCAAACACGATCACAGGGCCCTTAATCTGGTCCTGTTTCCTGGCATACTTTGGTGGACTCAATTTAGGACCCTGTGATCGTGTATGAGACTTGGTGGCTTTTGATTCCTCCTGACTATGCCACGAAACAAGCTTCTTCAATACAGGTGGTGTTTCCTGGCAATGTTTGGAGGACTCGCTAACCTCCAATTTTCTTTCTACAACACGGGGGTCCTTAAATTTGATTAGGTTTTGTCAGTTGGATAAGTTAAGTAAGTAGGTAAGTTAGGATAGTTCAGGTTAACTCAGGTCAAGTTGGGATAGAAGTGGTCAGGTTAGGTTAGGTTTGGTGTTCATATCCACACCGATTCAGGTTGGGTTGGGTTAGGTTAGGTTTTAAGTGCACATCGATTCAGGTTACTTTATATTTGGTGAGAATAATTACGGTCACGGAATTTGATTTATTTTTGTTTTCCCAGGAGAGGAGAGGACGACACTGAATTAGGTCAGATTAGGTCAGAGTCAAGAGTGGCTCATGTTAGGTCGAATTAGGGTGAATTAGGTCAGGTTAGATCAGAATCAAGAGTGGTTCATGTTAGGTCAGATTAGGTTAGGCTAGGGCCATCTTACTCAAGGTCAGGTCATGTTAGAATACCGGTATGTATGTATTTTGGAGTTTAATATTAGGAGACGACTGAAATTTGTCTGTAAGATGTATAGTTAGTTATTTAATTATATATTTAGTTAGTTAGTTAAATGGGTGAATAATATAAACCTTCTCTGTTTAGTTAGTTTGTTAGTTATTCAATTATTTATTTACTTATTTATTTAATTAGTTAAATGGGTGGAAAATATCAACAATCTCTGTCTAGTTAGATTGTTAGTTCGTCAGTTTTTTTTATTTAGTTAGTTAGTTAGTTAAATAGGTGGATAATATTAACCTTCTCTTCATCCTGGCTCTGGTCCCTCCCTGGCTGGTGGTGGAGTGAAGGGCAAGAATTTACTGGGAAAAGTTTGGGGG
Source organism: Petrolisthes cinctipes (assembly GCA_033782935.1). NCBI lineage: Eukaryota > Metazoa > Arthropoda > Malacostraca > Decapoda > Porcellanidae > Petrolisthes > Petrolisthes cinctipes. The sequence goes on from JAWQEG010009281.1 coordinate 6,727, forward strand.
ACAAAATGAGAGGCAGGAGACCCCAGTTGCCTCCTCCTGCCTTATATACCTTGCTCTCTCTCTCTCTCTCTCTCTCTCTCTCTCTCTCTCAGTACTGCTCCTCCTTCCTTCCTTGCCATCCTCTCTTTCTTCTTCCTCCTCTTTTCCTTCCTCCCCCTCCTCTTCCCCTTCCTCCCCCTCCTCTTCCCCTTCCTCCCCCTCCTCTTCCCCTTCCTCCCCCTCCTCTTCCCCTTCCTCCCCCTCCTCTTTCCCTTCCTCCCTCCTGCAGTGCTTATCTCCTTCTAATCTTTTTCATCCCTCCCCTCCTTCCCCTCCCCTCCTTCCCCTCTCATCTCCTTCCCCTCTCATCTCCCTCCCCTCCTTCCCCTCTCATCTCCCTTCAGCTGTACATTTTTCCTTCTGCCTCTCCTCACCTCCCTCCCTTTCCTCCTCACTCTCCATTTTTGCTGTTCCACCCACTCTCCCCGCACTCCTTCTCTCTTCTTTCCCTCCCTTCCTCTACATCCCTCCTCTCTCCAGTTTTGCTCTTCCACCTTCCTCCTCCTCATCTCCCTCCCTCCTTCTCTCCTCCTTTTCTCCTCTTCCCCTCCTCCTTTCCTTCTCCTTCCTTCACATCCATCCCACTCTCCCTCTACATCTCTCCTTTCTCCTTTTTTGCAATTCCTACCTCTCTCCTCCTATCCCTCCCCTTTCTTCCTCCTTTCCTCCCTTCTCTCCCTCCCTCCCTCCCTCCCTTCTGTTTTCTGGTGTCCTGGGTCGGTCTCAGAGGGATGTGCAGGCATTAAAGGTCAAACGAGGGCAACCGTGGACGTCTAGGTCACCTTAATAGAATTTTCAGCTTGTTAAATAGTTGGTAAGTTGGTTTGTCAGTGTGTTAGTTGGTTGATGAGTTAGGTAGATGCTTAGTTGTGTGGTTGGGTAGTGGGTTAAATGGTTGGTTAGTCAATTTTGTAGTTAGATAGTTATGTAGGCAGATAGTTGCCTACTTTGATAGATAGGCAGATAGTTAGGTAGATAAATAGTCAGTTCATGCAGCACTTGGTTTCATGATTGATTAATTCTTCACCAGTATTTAAGATAAGTCATCCGTTGTGGGCGAATTAAATATCTAGCGATTCCTCCATAGAATAAATACCCTACTACAAAACCAGAGTCCCAACACGTATATTGAGGTACTGTACTGCTGGTCTGTATCCTGACAACATTTGGAGGTATCAGTAGCCCTTTAATTCGCTGTCAACCGGGATCTAGTGTAGTTCATTAGGTGAGGCAAGTACTGGAGACTCCTTTAACTTTTTAAGGATGAGAGCCGGGGTGGATGGTTGGGTGGGGTGCCTTCAGTTGGGTGTAGGGCGGTGGGGGGGGGGGGGAGGCATAAGTTTCAGGGGAGGGTAGGGGTTGAGGAAGGGGTAGAATGGGATGGGGTGAAGTGGATTGAAATAGGATAGAATAGTATAGGAAGGGATGGGATCTAGTATGTTACGATGGGATGTAATGGAATGAAAAGGAATAGGATAGCATCGATGGGATATTATGGAATGAGGTTGAAGGGAATATGATATGGGTGGGATGATATGGAATAAGGTAGAAGTAAATACAGTAGAATTGGATGGAATAGAATGGAATGGGATAGAGAATGGGATAGATGCATGGAAAGGGAGATGGATGAACAAAAACTATTGATATCCACGAGTTTTGAAGGTTTGTGAGAAGACTACACACATTATTGACGATGACACTGACTGATCAAGGTCCCCAAACAAGCTGGCCACGGAGAGGTTTGCAATACTTAGCAGTACAAGGTTAGGGTCACCATATGCGTGGGAGGAAAGTGATTATACCAGGCCATTTTGGACACGCGTGGTGGGGGAGAGAGAGAGAGAGGGGCGGGGGGAGTGGAGTGATGATGGGGAGATAGAGAGAAGGGGTGGAGGGAAGGGGGAAGTTAGAGAGAGGGGGTGGAGGGAAGAGGGGAGTTAGAGAGAGGGAGTGGAGGGAAGAGGGGAAGTTAGAGAGAGGAGTGGAGGGAGGAGGGGGAGTTGGAGAGAGGGGGTGGAGGGAAGAGGGGAAGTTAGAGAGAGGGAGTGGAGGGAGGAGGGGGAGTTGGAGAGAGGGGGTGGAGGAAAGAATTGATTGAGGAAAGGGAGTGGAAGGAGGGAGGGAGGAAAGAGGGAGAAAGGGGAGTAGAAAGAGGGAGGAGTGTGTGAGGTGGGTGAGTGGAGGAAGGAATTGAGGAAAGGGAGTGGAGGAGGAACTGTGGAAAAGGAGTGGAAGGAGGAGAGGAGTTGATGAGAGGGATTGAGGAAAGGGTTTGGAGCGAGGAGGGAGGGATGGAGAATGGCTTGAAGGGAGGGAGGGAGGAAGAATATTGGAGTGAGGAGGGGGCGCTGAGGAGAGGGATTGAGGAAAGGGTTTGAAGCGAGGAGGGAGGGAAGGGGAATGGATTGAAGGAAGGGAGGGAGGGAGGAGGAATAGCCTAGTGAGTGAGGAGGGAGGAAGGGGAGTGGAGGGGAGGGGAGGGGAGGTAGAGAGAGGCTGTGGTGGAAGGGAAGGGGAATGGATTGAAGGGAGGGAGGGAGGAGGAATAGTGGAGTGAGGAGGGAGGAAGGGAGTGGAGTGGAGGGGAGGTAGTGAGAGGCTGTTGTGGAAGGGAAGGGGAATGGATTGAAGGGAGGGAGGGATGAAGGGAGTGAAGTGGAGGGGAGGTAGTGAGAGGCTGTGCTGATGGTGGGAGGACATTCGTAAATCACTGAGGAAATTCATGGGAGAAGTTCGTAATCCAAGCAAGGAAGAAACGCGTAAATCTCGAGAGGAAATTCGTAATCCTGAAGAGTATCATTTGTATTCCGAGCAAAGAGGACTTAAATATCCACAGATGAAAGAAATTTAAAAACTCCAAGTGGAAATCTTTAACCCTGTGAGGAAATTCGTAACCCAGATAGAAATAATAATTGTAGTCCAGGGTATAAACTTGTAAATTTAGTCAAGAGTGATTCACAGAAAAGGTAAGAAAAATTTACAACATTAGGTTAGGAAGGGGGGGGGGAGGGTTGGAGAGTACACTTTGGTATATTGGAGTGCCTTAATTCCTCCACAGCAGATCAACAAAAATAATGGTGGCCTGTTGCTTGAATAGTTTGGAGGAATTAGTTGCTCAGGATACACCACCAACACTACCGTACCCCTTAACTCATCATAGCAAGAGTATAATTATTATGAAATGGGTATACAGTACACTTGCACATTAGATACCCCGTTAATGGAAGATAAAGTATTTAGTGAGTTTTGCCAGTGAATGTTATGTGTTCGGTGTGTGTATAATATTTTGCTGTATATATTTGTCCTTCCTTCCCTGTACAGCTGTCAGACTTTTTAACTCGCTCTAACCTCAACCTACATCTCTCTCTCTCTCTCTCTCTCTCTCTCTCTCTCTCTCTCTCTCTCTCTCTCTCTCTCTCTCTCTCTCAAAAATGAACAGGATTATTCTCTCCGTCACACATACAAATAATTCATCAGTGTTTCATTATTTTGATCACCCACTCACACACTCTCATCCACTCACACATTACTATCCCACTCGCTTACTCTCACTCACCCACCCACTCACTCACTCTCACTCACCCCCCACTCACTCACTCTCTCTCACTCACCCACCCACCCACCCACCCACTCACCGGATACATGCCTTTTAAGCAAGCGAACTATCCATCACTTTAACAATTAAAATACTATATAATATTGTGGTAGTCATGAAATTCCCTTTGGGTTGAAATCGGAATATATTATTTATTTTATATATGAGGAAGGATTATATGTAAACAGAAAAGAAATTGTGTAGTTGGCTTGATTACTCTAATGTCAGAGAGGATTGTTGTAGATGTTGTTTGTGATGATTGTGGTTGTTCTTGTGGTTGTGGTGGTGGTGGTGGATGTGGTGATTGTGGTAGCGGGAAAGGTGGTTGTAGTGGTGGATGTTGTGGTAGTTATTTTAGTGGTTGTTATGGTGGTGTGGAGGGTGATGTAGCTATGGTGATTGTGGTTGTTGATGTGTTGGTCGTGGTTGTTGTGGTGCTTGTGGTAGTGTCTTTGTTGTTGTAGTTGTGGTTGTGGTGGGGGTTGGTTGGTTGTGGTTGTTGTGGTGGTTATGGTAGTGTCTTTGTTGTGGTGGTGGTGGTTGTGGTTGGTTGGTTGGTTGTGGTAGTAGTCTTTGTGATTGTTGTGGTAGTAATGGTAGTGGTGAGTGTACTGTGAGAATTGTCTAGATTCCTTCCTTGGTTTCAATAGCAAGTTTCGCTACTGTATTCACAAATCAACCCATAAAAAGCAGGTCCTCGTAATATCTATTTATCATTATATCTATATATCATTCTATTATATTTGTCCACTTATTACGCCAGTTGATGCCGTATGCTGAAAGAAAAAAAAAATATTATTAGAGCCTCATGCAATTCAGGAAATGCGTTGTAGTGCAACATTTAATTTGCATCAGAGGTTTATTTTATAAGAGGCTTAACACTCACAGGCCAGTTACTTGGGATTCGTGACCGTGAACAAATGGCAAAACTGAGATGACTGAAGCACGACACAATTAAAACATGATGCATTTTGAAACCAAATGAACTGACCACACGGGTAGTACATACCATACTCCACCGGTTACTGGTACAGTCATGGTCAGAAGTCCTGCTAATTTCGAATGAAAGTGAGCCATGAAACTGAATCTAAGAACCAATATTAGATACCAGTAGCTGTGGTTTCCCAACATTTATTGAGTTCATTTCATTGGAAGGTGTTGCAGGACTATTGGCTTTGACTTTACCACCTGTATTCCATCCTATTAATGACCATCGTTTGCTTCCTACCACACAGAAAATTTTCCATCCTCACATGGACGTTGCCCACTACTCTGTTCCTAACATTGTGACTTCATTCTTAAGTTTTTTTTAAATGAATCTGTCTGACACTTCCTGGAAATACTGGTCGATGATGTCAAGCGATATACTGTTGTTAGTGCACGGAGAAAAGTTCATAATGCAATGTTATTAGGTTTGTTAAGTCCTGATCATGTAGCTCTGAACAAATGATGATATTATTGATTTCAAAATGTTCAATGATTTTGTCTCTTGCAGTTAATTCAATACACACACACACACACACACACACACACACACACACAGATGAGGAGAGTCAGCCTCTTTTTATCAAGTGTAGGGGAGTCCAAAGCCTTTCTTGTACCATGTTGGGGGGTAGGGGGGTCCTCAAGTGGCATACCTCTCTAGGGGCGCAGGACATGTCGTGTTCAGGGTTCATTTTGTCTCCTAGTCTTCCTCTACTTCCTCTTTCTCTTCTTCCTTCTTATCCACTATCTTGGTCAACCTCATTTCTATTCCTTCTTTTCATTATACTCTTCCTATTGCTTCGTCATACTCTTTCCACGCATCTTACTCTCTTTTTCCTCCTTTATTTTGTCATCTCCTCCCTCTTGCTTCTCCTCCTGCTCATGCCTGGTTATCCTCTCTCCACTTCCGGTTCCTCATATTTCTCCACCACTTCTTGCCCCTCCTCTCCTTTCATCCCTTTGCCAACTCCTCCTCTTCCTACCTTACCCTCACCCTTAAACCCTCGCTCAACACACCACTTCAAGTCAACATCCAGTCGACCCCTTACAGCTATAGTTCTGCACCATCTCCCTTTTATTGTGATCATTTTGACACACAGAACAGACCTAAGTAACATTTTAAAAAGCTCTTGGCCAACACGGTGATAGAGTTGGTAAGAACATTCGTGGTGTTGACATTGGCGTCGTACGGGTACGATGGCTCTGTGGCGTGTCCATGGATTCATCGTACCGGTTTCACGCCATCGTCATCACCACGGATGTTCTTGCCCTGTATACGGCCCTGAATCGGAAGTCATTACTCACTGTCACGTATATATCACAGTGCAAACTCAGGAGTGAAGGGGACTTAGTGTACAGTGAAATTAACCAAGACGTGTCCAGAATACTGATGAATGAAGAGATCTCATGAATAACAAGCCTAAATTCAGACCTCTGCATGTGTGTATCTATGTGTGGCCTGGTGCATAGGATGGGTTGTTTGTATATAGGTAATTCTCGGATTGAACAACGACACGGACTTTTGTGTGTGTGTGTGTGTGTGTGTGTGTGTGTGTGTGTGTGTGTGTGTGTGTGTGTGTGTGTGTGTGTGTGTGTGTGTGTGTGTGTGTGTGTGTGTGTGTGTGTGTGTGTGTGTGTCTTGCTTTGTTCTGCTGAGTGCAATTTGTTTTACCACCCTACGAATGAAACTGCTTAGGAAAATAATACGATACTAGAGTTGTTGGTCTCTGTTGTTTTGATTGGTAACATGCATCCTGGTAGCTGAGGTTAAGGGGGTGCGGGTGTAGGGGACAGGCTGGGGGGGGGAGGGGGTCGGAGGGGTTTTGAGGGGTGCTGGAATAGGGGGACGGGGACAGGCTTGGGGTGGGTAGAAAGCCTGTCCCCTGTTCCCGCACCCAACTAACCCCCCCCCCCCTCCAAGCATGTCCCCCTACTCCCCCCCGACCCCCCCAAGCCTGTCCCCCTATTCCTGCACCCCCTCTTGACTATTGCTGGGAACAGTACGGGGATTTACTTTTGTTCATTTCCTTTGCTTTGATATAATTTCTCATGGCCCGTGTAGGTGGTCGATTATCTGTATATTATTTGGGTTTACAACTACTAAACTTAAATCAAAGGCATCGTAACCCTTTATCATGTTGGATTGAAAAGAATGTGCATCAGAGAAAGTAAATGTAAACACAATTATATACTGTACTGCACTCTTACGTCATCTACTCTTTTCTTCTTCATCTTCTTTTTCATCATCATCATCAATATTAATCTCTCTTTCGTCTTTTCCCCTTTCTTGTTCTACTCCTAATCATCATCTTCAATATCGTCATCATTATCTTTTATTTATTTTTTCCTCTTATTTTTTTTTTGTCCTACTCTTCCGAATCATCATCATTATCTTCATCATCATTATCTTCATCATCATCATTATTATCTTCATCATCATCATTATTATTATCTTCATCTTCATTATCATCATCATCATTATCTTCATCATCATCATCATTATCTTCATCATCATCATCATCATCATCATCATCATCATCATTCTCTTCTCCTCCTCGTCCCTCTACTTTTGCTTCTATCAATACTATACTTTATCTCTCATACATACATACATACATACACACACAATTTTTTTTTTTTAGGTTATGTAGCATAATCAAAAAGCTTAACAAGGATCAATGTGTTGCTGTATGAAGGTCCTTATGTATTCCTTTGTATTCATTTGTATTCTCGTTTCTGTTTGTATTCCTTTGTATTATTGTTGCTTTTTTTATTCATTTGTATTCCTTTGTATTCTAGTTCCTGTTTGTATTCCTGTTTGCATTCCTTTGTATTATTGTTGCTGTTTGTATTCCTTTGTATTATTGTTGCTTTTTTTATTCAATGTATTCCTTTGTATTATTGTTGCTTTTTGTATTAATTTGTATTCATTTGTATTCTCGTTCCTGTTTGTATTCCTTTGTATTCATTTGTATTCCTTTGTATTCTCATTGATCTTGTTACTGACCATCCTCTCTTCACATCCATTGTCCTTTGTGTGATCCCCTCTCCCATACACCTCTCACATATCCCTCTCCTCTACACCTCTCACATGTCCCTTCCTATTGTCATTATACCTCTGTCCACCCCTCTCTGCTGCTACTAGGCTCTCTCTCTCTCTCTCTCTCTCTCTCTCTCTCTCTCTCTCTCTCTCTCTCTCTCTCTCATAACCACAGCAACAAAAGCAGTACCCCTTCCCCATCCTCCCCCCCCCCGCTCTCTCTCTCTCTCTCTCTCTCTCTCTCCTCTCTCTCTCTCTCTCTCTCTCTCTCTCTCTCTCTCTCTCTCTCTCTCTCTCTCTCTCTCTCTCTCTCTCAGACCCAATGTATCTGCTGTAGAAGTCTCGTACGTAATGAACCCAATTTTTTTTACCTCCCCTTGTCTATTTCCACTGAAGCTGCCATCTGGCCTGTATTTCTCGTCTTTCTCAGCATACGGATACAGACTTGCCCTTCATGAAAAAATTACTTAGTTTTTTCTTCAGAGAGAGAGAGAGAGAGAGAGAGAGAGAGAGAGAGAAGGGGTAACTGCTTTTGCCGTTGTGGTTATGTGTGTGTGTGTGTGTGTGTGTGTGTGAGAGAGAGAGAGAGAGAGAGAGAACGGGGGGGGAGGATGGGGTAACTGCTTTTGTTGCTGTGGTTATGAGAGAGAGAGAGAGAGAGAGAGAGAGAGAGAGAGAGAGAGAGAGCGGGGGGGGAGGGGGGGAAGGGGTAACTGCTTTTGTTGCTGTGGTTATGAGAGAGAGAGAGAGAGAGAGAGAAGAGAGAGAGAGAGAGAGAGAGAGAGAGAGAGAGAGAGAGAGAGATCGCCGTTGCAATGGAATATGACATCCTGGAATAACTGAATTACCAAGTCGCCTAATTGAATTTTTGAAGGGAAAAATGTCAAGACAATGGGTTACATGTCCGCTAACACACACACACACACACACACACACACACACAGTTACTTTAGTACACACACACACACACACACACACACACACACACACACACACACACACACACAGTTACTTTAGTACACACACACACACACACACACACACACACACACACACACACACACACACACACACACACACACACACACACACACACACACACCTTTTCACTCTAACAAACACACATACACACACATAAGAAAACAGAGTCACGTCTTCATGTATTTGTTGATATTGAAGACAGTTTTCCTACTGACCTTAAAATTAATCAGCTTTAAGTGCATTTCAGAATTTATATTATTACGAGAATTATTTTTATTTCCTATAGTTGTTTAGTTTTCTTTTCAGACATTTTCGTTGTGTGTGTATATTATTTAGCCATTTCTTTTTACTCCTTTTGTTGTTGTTGTTGTTGTTGTTTTTTCATTATACGCACACACATAATTATTATATTAAAGTTTTAAGTTAGTGATTTATGTGATATACTGTATCTCCTTTACTATCTGCGTTTTCTATTTGGTATATTAGTGTATTTTCTATATATTTTTTTCTTGAAGTATGATAGGTTATGCAACTTACAGTAATAATTATTTATCATGTTTCGTATTATATAAATATATATATATACATTCTCAGTTCATTCGAGAGAGAGAGAGAGAGAGAGAGAGAGAGAGAGAGAGAGGGGGGGGGGGAGGGGTGGAATACACAGACCTCACTCAGTGATACAAATGAAACACCTCCACCATTTCCCCTATGTTTATTTTTAGTCAAGTGTGGGCGTGCTGACCCTCCCACACACACCACCCACCCCACCCACACACATACACCACCCACCCACACACACATACACCACCCACACACCCACCTTACTCTTTATCCTATATTGAGTACATTAGTAAGGAGTGTGGGTGGGATATAGCATTGTACGGTGCTACATTACAACACCCACAACACAAACCAATTGGAGAGACGCATCTGTGGTTTAATCAAGGTGGCCTACTAATGTGGCAGAATTGGAGGTCTTCTGATTCCTCCAAGCTGTGATACGAAACAGATCTCATGTGCCACGATACAGCACCAATACTGACAGAATTTCTTTCGAGGCAAAATTCAGAGAAATCAGTAACCTTAATTTTTGCTGACACTATTTTACCATCAGTCACAATTCGTCTCTCCAATTGACCTTGCTTACACGTACACTTATAAACACCCCTCCCCCCCCCATCCCCCCCCCCCCACACACACACCCTCCCACCTACCCCAGCACCCAAGACTTACATAGTTATGGAGGTTATAGACTCGCTACTTACTTACTTACGTATTTACTTACATACTTAATTTTACTTTACAGAGTTTGATTGTAAATGCTTCCGGGTTGTTTGTTATTGAATGTCCCGGAAGAGTTGTCGGTCATTATTTTCCTTATTTTATTCCCCTTCATTCTCCATCGGTAAATGAAATCATCTGGAGTTCTTCATGATTGAAAAAAATAAAAATAAATAAAAAAGAACTGCTTAAAAAAAAGTTTATTTGGGTAGTAAACTGGGAGAACTGAAGTGCTACTGATTCCTCCAAAGTACGTCGGGAAACACCAATAATTAACAAACGAGTCTGGAACATTTGTGTTATGAGTATAGTTTGAAGGAATTAGAATCCCTCCAATTCGCCCTATATATCATAAGGCCCCCTATAAACTCCAAAGGGTATTTACACTCTGTCGATAAATCTGTGACTGTGAAGTATTGGAAAATATTGTATCGCAGCAAATGCAGAATCAGAAAATTACAGACTGAAGCGGCTTAAGGCAATATGTTGTAATGTCGACTATTATTGAATGACGTTTTATTTATATATATTGTAGAATTTATGTAAACCGACCAGTACGGTTCTTTAAATAATATCTTTATTATTATTATTGTTATTATTATTATTATTATTATTATTATTATTATATTTTTTTGGTTCGTAGTTTTGTCAAAGTAATATGAATAATTGTTTTTATTTTTAATGGCTTCTCACCACTACTGTTGTTGATGATGGTGATAATGAAGGTGGCGGTGGTTAGAGTGACAATGACAGTGATGGTAAATGTGGTGGTGTCGGTGGTGATGGTGTAGGTACGAATAATAATGGTTTATGATAACGATTAATAATATGTTTGCGATAGCCATTGCTCGTACAGTTAAAAATTATATATCACGTCTCATCATTACCAGGAATCGTGTCGCTAGAGTCGGTGATATAAACGTACCGTACAGGTTTTAACGTCGTAATCTACTTAAGCCATAAATTAATAGGGGTAGGGATTTCAAAACAGTATATAATTAGATACACATCACACACCTGAAGTACGACATAAAGGCAAAAAGGGTTGAATGACACGGTAATAATATTATCCTCTGTGTTTGGTGGTGGTGGTGGTGGTTGTAGTGTTAGTGGTGGTGTGAATACTGTATAGCTTAAGTAATTGTATTGGTGTTGGTAGTTGTGGTCATGATGGAGGAGCTGGTGTTAGTGGTGATGTGAATACTGTATAGCTTAAGTAATTGTATTGGTGTTGGTAGTGGTGGTTATGATGGAGGAGCTGGTGTTAGTGGTGGTGTGGTGGTGGTGGTGGTGGTGGTGATGGTGGTGATAGTGGTAATAGGTGAAATAAGTGTCGGGAATAGTGCATGCATGGTGTTAGTGGTGATGTTGCTAGTGGTAGAGTTGTTGTTGATGGTGATGGTATTCATATTATGTAGTGGTGGTAGTAGAGCTGGTGTTGATGGTGTAGGCATTGGTTTTTTGTATTAGTTGGGGTGTTGGCAGCCTTCCTCCATATCGTCCACAACAAATTTCCAATCCCTACTAATTAAGGTTGTGTGATAGGATTACTCTACATTGAAAAACATATTCTGTTTGGTGTTTTGTGTGTTGTTGTTATGCGGAGAGCCCTTTACGTTGTCTTTCTCTGATGTCTGATAAATAGCACCACTATCACAACAACAGCCGTCCACTGCCAATGACACGTTCACTCTGATGTCTGATCTGTATAGCCTACCCGCTTGTGTCTGTTGGTCTCTCCGTTCGTCTGTCTGTCTGTCTGTGCACGACTATACGGTTGAACCCACTGGGGGGCTAAAAAACCTGGCACGAGAGAAAGAGCTTAGGATAGGTAACACCATATACCGAGGAAGGAGATGATATGGTATAATAGGCCTATTAATCTTCTCAGAGACTGGTAAACCAAGCGAGCTCTATATGGGCCTTAGTCAACTCTAGGGACGATTTACGACACCTTACTTGGCGGGGTCTCAAATGGCCATATTCATCTGCGGGTTTACCTACACAGAGAGCATAGTAACACAGAGGATCTAGAGGGCTATTAATGCACGATCCGCTAGTACGGACAGTTGTTATAGACAGTATCGTATCTCCACCACCACCACCATCACCTCCTCCTTCACCCCCCCCACCACCACCACCACCACCTCCTACTTCACCTCCACCACAACTGACACAACCCCCATCATTTCCATTACTACCCACACCACCACCACCACCACCACCACCACCGACTCCACAAGCCCCAACCCCACCACCACCACCATCACCATCACCGTCACCAACCCCATCACCATCACCGTCACCATTGATACTCTCACACTTTGATGTTTATCGGAGGGAGGGAAGTGAGTACATTACGACGCGCCACTCTGTCCTAATTTGCTTGGCTCTCATCGCCGCCTCCATTTCGTTCCGGGTGGAAATTAAGTGTTGAATGGCATTATGTCGAGAATTTTGGGTTTGTTCGATTTGTTGGTTTTACTTTTGTTTTGTGTGTGTGAGAGAGAGAGAGAGAGAGAGAGAGAGAGAGAGAGAGAGAGAGAGAGAGAGAGAGAGAGATGATGATTTAAAGTGATGATGAAAAGGAGGATTTGAGATGATGGTGATAATGTTAATGTTTTTACCATTTTTATTGACTTTCAATTTGGTAATACTAATATTCATTCTGTCGATATATATATAATTTCTCCTACGGTATGTTCTGTACCCAATTTTAATCTCTTTCCACAAAACTATACCACATTCTTAATCAAATGACAACGAAAAAAGATACAACCGAAAAAATACAGTCACGAGCCAAAATAAATATCCAGGTCAGATTCATGAAGTTTTGAATCATCTGACATACAAGTGAACCAATTACTTTATCCTGTCTCATATTTACTGGAGTTCGTTTATTACTCCATCAGGCTATTCGAAGTAGACATGGATGCTAATAATGGCTCGTGACTGTACATAGGTTGATATTTTTGTTTAAGTGTGGTTTGCATTTTCTTTTGGCAAACTGGAGGCTACAATGTCCTCCATAGTAAGCGAAGAAACAGACCAATTCCACTAACTTAAGGAATAGCCTATTTCTTGGCATATTTTGAAGGGATCAGCAGTTGCCTCCAGATTTACCATCGATGCTACATAACCCATGAATTAATTAACTGAACCCAACACTAAAGGTCTTGTAATCCCATAAACACGATCACCTTACAACAAATAACTCCACTCTATGGTAGTGTTATTTTTTATTTATTTAGTTGTTTAATTATTTATTTATTTATTTATTTATTCTCGAAAGCTTACAAACCAGGGTTGAAATTCATAAAGCAATCTCAAGGTATCTATCTATATATAAAACTTTTGTGTGAAGGGAAAATAAATAGAGAGTTAATGAAACCTCCAAACTATGCCATTAAGGGGTGAAATGTTGGTGAAATGGAAGGTCTGTGATTCCTCCATACTATACCACGAAACAGATCCCCTACTAGTAGCATTAAGGTATAGTGTGTTTCCTGACATAGTTTGTAGGAGTCAGTAGCCCTCTAATTTACCAACAAGAGAATCTCCCCTTAAACAGATGACCTCAGCGTTGCCAATGGGGGATCAGTTTCGTAGCATAATAAGGGGGAATCAGAGTCCCTGCCTCTCTCAAACTGCCTCAGGGGTGATTACAACTTCTTCTGATAGATATCGCACATTAAAAGATACTTTATGAATACCGACTCTAATCTCGAAGTACATAGAGAACATAATCATATAACCAAAGAACCCAGACTGACTGATGGACTGACCGACCGACCGACCTCTTCCTATAATATACCCTTGGCACTTCACTCTGTTTGGGTGTCGCTGAGGCCTCCTTCACTTGGCACTGTAAACTCCCCGTGGCACTGAACTATAGTCTGCTTGGTTGGCACTAGACACTCTCCCAGCAACAGCGTTATTGTCTCATCCTTCCTTGCACTGCAGTTTCTTATTTACACTATTTATTTTCCTTTTAGCACTGCCGTCTTGATTATGGTTCTCTTTTACCTCTACACTGCTGCGATGGCTTCTCTTATATAGCACTGCATATTTTTAGCGCCGTATCTGCCTCTTGTCACTGTAGTTTCATATATACAATACAACACATTAACACGGTCGTCTTAATTACAGCAGTTTTTCCCTTTACAATACAGTTTTGTTCAGTTACAGCAGTGTCTCTCGCTTGGCACTGCAGGTTGGTATTTACAGATACTGGCATTTCCTTTTCCCTTTACACTGAAGTTTGTGAAGTACAGTTGCGTTGCCTGGAAAGTTTCAGTATACATGGGTATGTAGATGCCTTAGTTGAATAGGCCTATATTTCAGGTTCCCTCTAGTGGTGAGCTGGATGGCATTCATTGATTAAATTTAGCAGAATTTCAGATGGGTTGTAAACTGTCATTAGACATGAAAACAAGAATTTATAATTTGCCCGAGTCACTTTTATATGTATCGAAACTTTCGCAGGCACCTGTACATCACTCCATTCCCGATACACTGCAAGTACGTATACTTTCTTTTTCCTATGACACTGCTGTCTTGGGATGGTATTACTTTTCTTCCTTGGTACTGCAATTTCTGTGGCACCGTGTGGTTGTCCTTGTTGTTTTTACTTTTAACCATTTTTGGAAAAAAGATAATTATAGTATCTTTTTTTCCATTTCTAATATCTTTTATTTGCAACACTTCTGGGGGGCATTATTATGTTGGCCAGATTGGAGGCTACTGTTTCCACCACACTGCGCCACAGAGCTGTTCTTACACCGAAAGAAGAGTTTCGTGAAACTGTGTGGAGGGAATTATAGCATCCAATTCGTCCACCACACGTGCATGGTTCCACTTTGTAACTAATGCTTCATATTTATGATGTTTGTATAGTTATTTATCTACTTATTTTATTTCATGTATATGTTTTCAGAAGCAGGTCCCTGTCTTGATTAGAACTTTATAATGATCACTTTGTTATTGAGGTTTTGTGACGATGGTGGAGTAATGGAGGCTAATTATCCCTCCAATATTTACCATGAAACAAACTGACCTAAGTGTAGTGGTCTGTTTTGTGGCACAGTTCGGAGGCATCACGTGACCCCGAAAGACTTTACGAAATCAAGCCGGGCACATGTACAGTTCACGGCTAAAGTTATTTCCACTCCCGGGCATTTACTATGGATACCGGTAATAATTGCATTTTCGGAATGTTGAAAGTTAACCGAGTCCTTGAATATGTGCTAAGAAACAGACCAGATCCACGTATTTTGAGGCAACCTGTTTCTTGGAGTAAATTGGAGTAAAATAGCTCCTTCACCTAAACCACACTATATTATTTACTCTCTTGGTTACCCTTGGAGAGAGGGAGTAGGGGGAGTTCAGTGATCTTTTCAGTCTTCGTGTATTAAGTCCATATGTGATATCTGAGTTGTGAGCTGTTTTAAAAGTTGAATAGATAGGGCTTTAAACTTGAAGGGGCCCGATGGCTACAAAGTCCTCCAAAACATGTCAAGACACACACACACACACACACACACACACACACACACACACACACACACACACACACACACACACACACACACACACACACACACACACACACACACACACACTGCCTGGTTGTAGCCAAGTTCATATGGGTTGTGGGAACATTTGGAGGAATCACTAGTAGACTTG
>JAWQEG010009282.1:0-21235 GCA_033782935.1 Petrolisthes cinctipes
AGGATAAGGGAGTGAGTGAGAGGGAGTGAGAGTGGAGTGAAGGATAAGAGAGCGAGTGAGAGTGGAATGAAGGATAAGGGAGAGTGGAGGGAGAGTAAGTGAGAGTAGAGTGAAGAATAAGGGAGTAAGGGGGAGGGAAGGATAAGGGAGTGGAGGGAGAGTAGAGTGAAGGATAAGGGAGAGTGGAGTGAGAGTGGAGGGAAGGATAATGGAGAGTGGAGGGAGAGTGGAGGGAGAGTAGAGTGAAGGATATGGGAGAGTGGAGTGAGAGTAGAGTGAAGGATAAGGGAGAGTGGAGTGAGAGTGGAGGGAAGGATAATGGAGAGTGGAGGGAGAGTGGAGGGAGAGTGGAGTGAAGGATAAGGGAGAGTGGAGTGAGAGCAGAGTGAAGGATAAGGGAGAGTGTAGTGAGAGTAGAGTGAAGGATAAGGGAGAGTGGAGTGAGAGTAGAGTGAAGGATAAGGGAGAGTGGAGTGAAGGAGTGAGTGAGAGTGGAGTGAGAGTAGAGTGAAGGATAAGGGAGAGTGGAGTGAGAGTGGAGTGAAGGATAAAGGAGTAAGTGAGAGTAGAGTGAAGGATAAGGGAGAGTGGAGTGAGAGTGGAGGGAGTGAGAGGAACCTTGGCTGCAGCTGTACGTAAGTATTCACAAATCTCTTTATCGTGGACGTGTTGGGAATTACCCTACCAAGCCCTGCAGCAGAGAAGGGGGCGGAGCGGGGGGGGGGAGGGGCAGAATGGGGGGGGGGGGGCGGTGGAGGAAGAATGTGGGGGAGGTGGAGGAAGAATGGGGCAGGTGCAGGAAGAATGGGGGGAGGTGGAGGAAGAATGGGGGGCGGTGGAGGAAGAATGGGGGAGGTGGAGGAAGAATGGGGGAGGTGGAGGAAGAATGGGGGTAGGTGGAAAAGGAGGAGGAGAAAGAATGGGGGAGGTGTAGGAAGAGGAGGAATGGGCGGTGGAGGCAAAAAGGGGGGAGGTGGAGGAGATAGAATGGGGGCGGTGGAGAAAGAATGGGGGAAAATGGGTGAAGATGGTCGAGGAGGAAGTGGAGGAAGAATGGGGGGAGGTGGAGGAAAAATGGGGAGCGGTGGAGGAGGAGAAGGAGGAAGAATGGGAATGGGGGTAGGTGGAAAAGGAGGAGGAGGAAGAATGGGGGGAGGTGGAGAAAGAATGGGGGAGGTGGAGGAAGAATGGGGGAGGTGGAGAAAGAATGGGGGAGGTGGAGAAAGAATGGGGAGAGGTGGAGGAGGAATGGGGGGCGGTGGAGGAAGAATGGGGGAGGTGGAGAAAGAATGGGGGAGGGGGAGGAAGAATGGGGGAAAATGGGTGAAGATGGTCGAGGAGGAAGTGGAGGAAAAATGGGGGGAGGTGGAGTAAGAATGGGGGAATGTGGAGAGGAGGAGGAGGAAGAGGAAAAATATGGGAGAAAGAGAAGGAAAAAGAATGGAAGAAGGAGAATGAAAGAAAGAAGGAGGAGGAGGAAAAATAGAAGTAAGAGAAATAATAGGAGGAGGAGGAGGAATGGGAGGAAGAGGAGAATAAAAAAAAATAAAAAATAAAAAAATAAAAATAATAATAATAATAATATTAATAATTACTATACAACACCAATAACGGAGATAGAACCGACAACAGAAGAAGAGGAAAAGAAGGAATAGGAGAAGGGGGTAGAAAAGGGGAAGTGAGGAGGAAAATGAAGGGGAGAATGAAAAACAATAATAAACAGGATTATAACAACAACACCATTAACGAAAATAATAACTGCAGCAAAAGAAAAGAGGAGGAGTAGGAGGAGAAGGAGAAGGGGAAGTGAGGAGAAGGAAGGGGGGAATGTAGGAGGAGGAGGAGGAGGAAAAGGGGAAGTGAGGAGAAGGAAGGGGGGAATGAAAACACAAATAATAAAGTATGTATTGGTATGTATGTATGTGTGTATGTGTAAGTAAAGAGATGGGAAGCCGATAGAATGAATTATGATAAACACCAACTCTCTCTCTCTCTCTCTCTCTCTCTCTCTCTCTCTCTCTCTCTCTCTCTCTCTCTCTCTCTCTCTCTCTCTCATACACAATATCGTCCCCTTCCATCACACCGCCATCAATGTCATGTTTTAAAAGTGGCTGCATCACCACTCCAACAATCTGACAAATTGAATTCCTATGTCTACTTCATTCCCAGTCGGTATATATTTTTAAGGGGTATACCTGTACTGTTATTGGCAGAGTGTGTGTGTGGGTGGGGTGGGGGGGAGTGAGGGGGCGGGGGGGCTACCGATTACTCCAGTGTATGGCAGGAAACACCCCCCTCGTGTCATAGTTGATTGTTTCGCGGCACACGTTGGAGGAATAGAAGACTCTGAATTTTTGGTGACTAACTACATAAATCAGATCAGAATTGCTGTAGAAAGAGAGAATGGTCACGGGAACACTGGGGTACTGCTGTATATATAGGGTTGGAATGTAGAACAAGTCACATTTGCTAAAAGTTGGAATACGAATGAGTCAGGAAATCAGTGACAGAATTTTTTTGACTTTACACGTGCGAAATAGTATTGCATAAAGTGTAATAAAAATGGAGGGTCTTTGATAATAACAACTCTGTATATATCAATAATTTCTTAATATGATAGTACACTGTCTTTTGGTACAGTACATATATTAAGGTGCCTTGATTCCTCCAAAGTATGTCAGAAAACAGGACCAGATGAACAAAAATAATGAACAAATTACTGTGAGGAAAAGACGCAAAGGGAAATGCCGGAAGAAAATGATAATAAACGAGAGAGAGAGAGAAAAAAAAAAGATTATGTCAGGGGTAAAAAAAAAAAATTTGCTGTTTCGTTTTTCCCTGTCGTGAGAGAATTTCTGACACGCGTTTCTGAGGACTGCAGATGTGTTGTTTGTTTGTTTTTTAATATTACACGCGGTCGGTCTATTCCACCCTGACAGAAAAAATAAGGTGCACACACACACGCACACGCATACACACACACACACGCTGGAAATGAAAAAGGAGGGACACACACACACACGCGCGCGCCGGAAAAGAAAACACACACACACACACACACCGGAAGAGAAAACACACACACACACACACACACTGGAAAAGAAAAAAGAGAGATACACACACACTCACACACCGGAAAAGAAAACACACACACACACACACACACACACACACTGGAAGAGAAAACACACACACACACACACACCGGAAGAGAAAACACACACACACACACACTGGAAAAGAAAAAAGCGAGAGAGACACACACACCGGAAAAGAAAACACACACACACACACACACACATACACTGGAAAAGAAAAAGAGAGGGACACACACACACACACACACGCTGGAAAAGAAAGCACACACACACACACACACACACACCGGAAGAGAAAACACACACACACACACACACACACAGTGGAAAAGAAAGAGAAAGTGATACTAGAAAAGGTTGTTGTTGTTGTTGTTGCTGCTGTTGTTGTTGGTTGAATCCTTGAGCCTGTTGCAGCATCATAATTATTCTCTCTTCAGTAACACCAGGATTGTATTTCTTTTTCAGGAGGGATATATTATTCTTTTCTGACCGTGTAGACCGAGGGAGAAGGTGATAGAATGGCTCTCGACACAGCAAGCACCAAGGAAGTAAAAAAGAAAAAAAAAGAAAAAAAGAAAAAAACAAAAAAAATAGTCAGAATTTTGGAGGTTAGTGAGTCCTTCTAACATTGCCACGAAACACCACCTATATGAAAAGAGTTTGTTTCGTGGCATAGTCAGGAGAAATCAGAAGCCACCAGCATGTCTCAAACACGATCACAGAGCCCTTAAGGTAAATTGGAGGGCTACCGAATCCTTCAAAGTATGCCAGGAAACAGGACCAGATGAACAAAAATAATGGTGTTCTGTTGCTTGGAATAGTTTAGAGGAATCATTTGCTCCAGATTTACCAACACTGTACTTCCCCCTTAATTAATGTTACTAATTAAGGATTTGTTATTTCGTGTCATAGTTTGGATGATTCTCTATCTCTCCAATTTACCATCAAGATATTCATTTACATTTAAAGAATTAAAATGGAGTGGCTCGGTTCCGAAGGGGTGCCAAAGCCCTTATCTAATGTATGTACTGCCTGCTTCACCAAAGGCAGGATTGTTGATGAAGGATTTAAGGGGATATTAAATTTTTAGAATATGCCAGGAAACAGATTAGTAAAAGTAATAATGGCTGGAATAGTCTAGAGCAGTGGTTCTTAAACTGGGGGGAGCCAGAAGCTGCCAGGGGGAACGCGAGCAGGGTTTGGGTAAATGATCTGTGATGGTAATCATTGCAAAATTGCCAAAAACGTTACCACTGTTTCCACAAGTTTTTCTCTCTTTCTCTCTCTCTCTCTCTCTCTCTCTCTCTCTCTCTCTCTCTCTCTCTCTCTCTCTCTCTCTCTCTCTCTCTCTCTCTCTCTATATATATATATATATATAATATATATATATATATATATATATATTGCAAATACTGCCAAAAATTCAATTCGTGAGAGTAAAATGTAATTTGGTTTCATTATGTTTTTCTTCCTGTCTTCTGTGAATATCTATCATTCATCCATAAGTATAATTATACACCATATAAGGCTCTCATCAATACAGCTCTTATATGGTTTCGAAATACTCCATAATGGGCACAAATTTCCAAAATTTTCGAACCCGAACACCCAGCTGATACATCCCACCCATACCATAAACAATTTTAAATTCATAGTATACTGTTTGGTAAATATTTTAAGGGATAGGGGGGCGCGGGATGTATACATAATGCAGAGGGGGGCGTAAGGCAAAGAAGTTTAAGAACCAATGGTTTAGGAATCGGTTGCTCCAGCTTTACCAACACTGTACGATCTCCTTAATCTCTTTCTTATTGTTCCTTTCCGCTTACCCCGTATTGCCTGCAGTGATGTGAGCAATTCGATAAGGGTTTGGGCGCCCCTTCGGCCCCAGCCACTCCCTTTCACTTCTTTTACTGTTCCTCTTTTCATTTTATTTCCTTCATGCTTGCCGTCACAGATCGAGATTGAGTTCGAGATCGAGTGGTTAGCTGGGAAGTGGCAGTCTGTCAGTTAAAGAGAGTGTGTGTGTGTGTGTGTACAGGAGGAGGAAGGAGGGGTGGAGATGGGAGGAGTATGGGGATATGGTTGTAGGTAAGGGGGGAGGGGAGGAGGAGGAGAGTTGAGGTGGCCGCCAGTCACACTCACCAGCTTCATTTCACAGCCTGACACCAAACTGGAAACAACTTCGATCTTCCCTTTCCATCTACTGTAGAGCCTCTAAACATCACTGTCATTTGGTAAGTAAACTCATTTCTTTATATCAGTGTTAAATGAGTAGCAGGGTTAAGGTTAAATAAGCTATGGTGTTTTAATATACGGTAGACTAAGAGGATTGTACGGAGGAGTGTTAATTCCCATAGTATCATGTGGGTGCGAAACTTTGAGTGACAAGAATAGGAGAAATCGAAAGGAAGAGCATTAGAGATCGATATGCTGAGAAGTGTGTGTAGAGTCTGACAAAGTGACTGGGTAAGAAGTGCTCAAATTTACGATAAGGTGTGTTTAGTGAATAATGGACAATACAACGAAGGTGAAGAAAGTGTACGAAAATGATTCTGGGGAGTAAATGTGTGGGTAACCTATAAGAAAATAATAATGACCTATGGTGAATGATTTGTGTATGAAAGTGTGGAATGAAAATGGATGAAATAAAACTTTAACAAGGTATGTAATTATGGAAAACATTTTGGTTAGGAAGAGTGCATGTAGAGCTGACACCCAGGCTTTAACTCGACAGACTATGAATTGGCTCCTTTCACCAATCCTAAGTTAAGGGATTTAAGTCGTGGATGAAAGAAATTGTCGGGAGGAACTGAGATTTTCCTCGGCTTGAAAGAGGGATTGGCTGAGTGACTCATTTCATGGGTATCTTCTCTTCTTTCTGTATTCTGCTTTCTTTTTCTACCCTGGGCGCTGGTATAAGAGAAATGGGGTATTAATTTTATATACTTTGTTATATATATTGTTTTTGTTACGAAGGTTTGTTGGTTGGACTAGTAGTATGATAGATTAACATTAATTGATTTTTATTCTTCCAGACATGATTATTACTGGAAAGGTTAACCCTAGGCCTGGAAGACCCTGTAGGAAGAGGGAGATGATTAGGAGAGCTGAAATAGAAAGCACAAAGAAAAGGAGGGACAAGTGAAAAACTGAACTGAACTGAACTGAACTGAACTGGAGTGGCTGGGACCGAAGTGAAGATGAACGATATGTTAAGAGTTTTGTTGCAATGGATAATTATACTCTGACCAACCCATGATCTCTTCTCTTCTCCTTCCACTACAATTCAAAACACACTAAGGATTCGCTACAGGTTAGTTGCTCATTAAAGAAACACTGGTGTCTTTCATTTGTTTTTCTTAATTATGCATCAGTTTATGAAACTTTGACAAGTAATAGCTAATACACCTAGTTAATGAGTTATGAGGAATCGGATGCTCCAGCTTTACCAACACTGAACGATCCCCTTAATCTTTTTTCTTATTGTTACGGTTGAATAACTTTGGTTAATAGTATGAATCCTTAAATGATTTAGCAAAGTCATCCATTGTGCTTAATCATCTATAACGTTAGCGAAACATTAAATTCCACAAGTGACTAAAATTGCATTCATCCTCGCCTTTACTGAATAAACTAATATTTTTTTGTCAGATTTACCAATAAAATGTATATTATGCTTTGGCGTATCATCGATTATATTTGACGGTTATATATGATTCAATGATTTCAGATGCAACCAATGACAGCTGTGATGGCAAGTAATATGAGCAACTTTTAAAACTTCTACATCTCGACTCGTCCAGTCTGAAAAAAACAGGGGGTCGGACAATTGCAAAGACAAAAGTTAGTTTCTACGAAGCTCATCACTCCACAAACTCTTCCTGCTTATCTCTCATCACAAAGGCCAGAGATAAGTAGAATTATTTGACTTCCCTGTATAATGTGAATATATATATTGTATACTTTGCTTTACATAATTTAATGAATGTTTCTCTCCACGCTGACAGTAAGGAGTTATAGGTTTATGGAAGGTTGTAACAGAGTAGGATGGATGGAAGGTGGGGGTGTGGGGGGAAACAAGGTGTAGGATAGTGGGGGGGGGGGGCTAGGGGCATCAGTAGTTGGTGGGGGAACGAGGGAAGAGGATAGGTAGGTAGATAGTAGTTGTGGGTTTCAGTTTTAGTTACTTTGGTTGTCTGGTTCTGTCCAGTGTCGTTGGTTGGTTGGTGGCATGATCGAGTGGTCAGTCGTGTTGGTCGTGGCTCTACTTGGCCTCCCAGCGCTGGATCACATCTAACAGTAGTTTTAAGATTAAGTATACAATAAGTTTATATCCACGGTACAGTCTGCGGCAAAAGTCTTGTCTCCTCATTCATCGCTTCTTTTAGGGTAACGTAAAGGATAACTATCGAACAAACGCATTCACCATACAAAATTACAATATTCAGAGGGTAAATAAGACCCTCTGGTTTGACAGTTTCCGAGCCTGTGAAGCTTTTATTCCCACACTGTAATTCTCGACTTAACAGATTTGTAGCGACAGTACTTTTGCCGCCGACTGTACAATAAAGCCAATGTACTATAGTGCACAAAAGTTCATTCCTCTCAGCAGCCACAATCACTGAAAATTCCTACTTAAGGTTTGAAGGGCAACACACAGTTCGCCATCTATATGTTGTTATTTAGTCTGTCTTCATGAGTGTAGGGTGATTTGATCCTATTGTTGCTGAGGGAATGGAGTCTTGTTCATGGTTGATACAGTTGCCGGATCATGCAGAGAGATGTCATGCTCCGATAACTGTATCTTTAGCAGAGTACGCAGCTCGTGTCAATCTTTCAGGAAACTTGCTGCCCGGCCCACTGACTCACTCCTGGAACCCTTCAAGAGGAAATGGACGGTACGCCAAGAGCCATTCAAGAGGCAAAGGAGGATCATTGAGGAGGCCAGGTGGAAAGACACCACCGCGTGTAGCTGGTAAGAAATAAATATTGGTTACTGCTACGAATTTCCAGTGTCTACAGTTGGATCATGGCTTTAAAGGTCTTCTCTCTTATTCTGGGTAAGATAATTTTTTTTTTTTTTTTTTAAATATTGTCTACAAATCCATTGATGTATATTTGACAGTTGATGTAATGTTATGTTACTTTATTAGATCAGACGGACGAGCAGAGGGACGACTCAAGACTGTCGGATGATTCGGACCAACACCAAGGAGGGAGGATTTAAGACGTATGGGATCGCATGACCCAAGATCAGAGAAGGAAGGACCCAATGAAGGAATACCACAGCGTTTACCATTCCAGGTAAGCATAGACTTTAAAAGTCAGAAAATTGTAAAGTTCTGGGTTGGATGAGGACTTGTTTGGTCTCGTGGAATCATCGTAGTAGTAATTATCTGTGCATACGGCACAAACAATTAATTTGGTTTCGTGTAAAAATATGTGAATAAAAGGATATGATTTAATGTTATGAGTTGATGGGAAATGTAAGGGAAAGAATGAGAGTTTAATATATTATGGACTAGATAAGGACTCCATTATTGGTTGTTTTTGCTTGACAGATGCAGACCTTGTGGGTGGATCTGAACAAAAGGAAGTTCGTCCCACAAGCAATGAAGGTGGTTTATCAAGCTTGCCAGGCACTGATCCAGCTCAACAGTCAAGCTTGAATATGTAAGAACTGGCACTTGTTATATTCTTAAAATTGGAGAAGGGGTACTTTCCTTAATCAGAGGTAGTCGTATAATGATAGGTTAACGAATGTTTAAAACTTTAGACTATAATTGTGCCTTCATTAAAGGTACTGTAAAAAGACAAGGTCCATGTTTTGCTAAATTTTATTGCTAATTTTTTTTTAATTTTCTTGAATGTAAGTCCCCTCGTAGGGGTTTTACCTGTTGTGTGCAATACTTTAAGGGTTTTGATGCCCCTTCGGTCCCAGTCACTCGCTTTCAGTTCAACTGTCCCTCTTCTTTCTATTTCCTTCCTGCTTGCCGTCTTGTGTCTCTATCACTTTCTCATGGCGCTATATGACTTCGCTCTTGCGGCACCTAATATAAATCGATCAACCTTGAATGTAAAGGAAAATTGCTCTGTTATAGCAATAAATGCCACATCATTTAAACAGTCTTGGATTAGTTTTGCAAAATGTTTTTAGAGTTAAAATAACTGATTTGATTGAAATTAATGTAATATTTAATAACGCTTTGATAAACTATGTATAAACACAGACATAAGTGGACTTATTTCAGTGGATGGGTCGGGAACTTCAGTCGCTCATCTTGCTTGCTGCCCAACACATGGACTCCGGGGACCTTCAAGAGGAAATGGACACCGAGCCATTCAAGAGGACAGAAACACCAGCCAGTCCCATCAAGAGGGTCAGTATGAAAACTAATCCACAACACTACATTGGTGAGGAACAAAGATAAATTGATGTTACTTTAAGTTTCATGTGGGAAATGACAAGAGCTAATGCATGAAGTTTTAGCAAGTTTACTTTATTATAAATGTAATACTTAGTGACACTGTTAAACCTTTCTATAAACAAACCAACTGACAAAAGTGAAGATATTTCAATGAATCGGTAACTTCAGTCGCAAGGAACATAGTTTAAAAATATGCTTTCCTTTTTTTTTTATTTTTGACAGAAGATTGATTTGGAGATGAAAGAAGACCGCCCTAGGCTTGGAAGACCCTGTAGAACGAGGAAGGTGGAGGAGGGCAAGCAAACAGGCAAGAAGTATACTGAACTGAAGAAACTAGTATGTCCGGGGTGTATACCAGTCCCAGTATACAGTAAATATATTGCGGCCGACAAGCTAAGTACCCAGCTGCTTCCCTCAACCAGTGAACTACAATTGACATGTGTCCGGAGGTGTCCAACTGCAGTAAACAAACTTATCACATTCCTTTACCTACCAAAAAAAAAAAAAAAAAAAAAAAAAAAAAAAAAAAAAAAAAAATTCAACAACCACAAATAACAACTGATGAATCTTTAATATTAAAATTGTTCTAGTACAGTAATGCAATGGACACTTCCAGATGCAAGCTTGTCAATTGTATGTAAATAAATAAAACAATTGCCCCGAGTGGTGTATGTTTTCTTAGCTGCTCGTTAGATGTAGGACTAGAATGATAGGATTGGGAGGGTTACCTATGGATGGGTGGGTGGATGGATAGGTATGTTGTAGGTTAAAGGAAGGAAGGTATATCTGTTGGTTGGTTGGTCGGTCGTGTACTGTAGGTGGTTAGGTTAGGTTGGTTGCTGGCGGGTTTTTCTTGCCTGTTTGTCTGTCTTGTGGTCGTGGTGGCTTCAGTCATCTCGTGTTGTTGATGGTTGTCGATAGGAACGTTTTTTTAAGTATATTTAATGGTTTTCTTTCAGGAGGAAGACCTGCCAGCAGTTGTACTCACGTGGACTGCCTCTGATTCCCCCCTCCCCTACTGCTACTACCACCCCAATCCCCCCCTCCCCTACTACGACCACCCCAATCCCCCCCTCCCCTACTACGACCACCCCAATCCCCCCCTCCCCTACTACGACCACCCCAATCCCCCCCTCCCCTACTACGACCACCCCAATCCCCCCCTCCCCTACTACGACCACCCCAATCCCCCCCTCCCCTACTACGACTACCCCAATCCCCCCCTCCCCTACTACGACTACCCCAATCCCCCCTCCCCTACTACGACCACCCCAATCCCCCCTCCCCTACTACGACCACCCCAATCCCCCCCTCCCCTACTACTACCACCCCAATCCCCCCTCCCCTACTACTACCACCCCAATCCCCCCTCCCCTACTACTACCACCCCAATCCCCCTCCCCTACTACTACCACCCCAATCCCCCCCTACTACTACCACCCCAATCCCCCCCCTCGGAGTTTAGCTGCATTGTCCTTCCCCCAATAGGCTTTGATCCCCCTTCCCCCTAGGTTTTGATACCCTCACCCTCAAGATTTACAGCCACTTCCCCCCTCAAAATTTGTCAGCCCCCTCCCTCCCCAAGCTTTGCAGCCCCCTCCCCCCCAAGCTTTGCAGCCCCCTCCCCCCCAAGCTTTGCAGCCCCCTCCCCCCCACGTATGCTACAATTAAAAATAGTCCTGGCGACATTTCTGAAATTTAATTACTCGTGAAGACTTAAGCTGTATATTTTATGTAGGTTTGTAATTATTATAATGTATATAAATGTAAATTTCTACGGAACTTTATATAGTTATAAGGTTAAGATAAACTCCTCCCATATCATAAATCACAGAATGAGGCGATGGCTTCCTGTACTTCCCTGGTACAGATGGAGGAAAAAGGCTCGTGGAGGAAAAAGACTAGTGGAGGAAAAAGGCTCGTCAACCACTACCAAGATGAATGTATTGTGGACGTGCTTGGAAGATTTGGTTGGGTCATATTGTATCCTGTTATTGATTTTCAGAATTGGAACGCCTTACTATTGACTAAAAGCTGTAAATCTATGGGTTTAATTGGTTTGCATTGGGTTTGTCATTATTGTGGGTTAATTACAGTAACGAAGAGGTAAATTACTTGTTTATATAAAATCGAATGGAATAATTGTTTTAGCTGTACTGACCATTTTGTATCCATGCAGATGTTTGAGGAAGAGGCTTGTCATGTGGGTACCAGAACTGACTGAGGACCACATTACCAGACAAGTTGAAGATAAACCACACACTAAAGAGAAGCAATTTTTCCCAATGTAGTTTCTCCCCTAAGAAGTTCAATGAGAGTGTAGTAATAGGGATGGGCTTTAACTAGTTTTGACAATGCTTTTGAAAAATGTTTGTATGGAAGAAATGCTGTGGTTGTTGGATTAATGTTAAAAGTTCAAATGTGTAAATTTATTGTGATATATTTACTAGTTAGTAATGGAGATGTATTGAGAAATGATGATCTTGACTAAATGTTGTAAATTGTTAGTGCAATAATGAAAATATATGAAGGAAATCTAGTATAATTTTTTAGTTGCAGACCTAAGGTGTTAATTAAGACTAAACAATAGAACTCTTGATGCGAGGAGGAAACTTAACAGATTAAGGGGGTAATATAGTTTTGGTAAATTAGAGAACCTTGATTCCTCCAAACTGTGCCAGGAAACTACTATAAACAAAAAGCAATAATATTTTGTTACTCTTGAATATTTAGGAAGAATTAGTTGCTCTAGATTTACCACCACTTTAAAACTTTAACTGTAATGAGAGGCTTCTATAAAAAATAAATAAATTTTCGTTTACTTCATTTGTCCCCTGAGGTTGGTGTATCCTATCTATCACCTACTCCTTTGTACTACAGGGACTTCTAGGCCGAGGGAGCACAACTGACAACCTCCAAGAGTATCCAGCTGTCAAAGTACACCTGAATGATGATTACTGCCGAGAAAACGTCCCAGTACTTAAATAGAATGCTTTACTTAAATTGTAAACCTATCCAGAAAACTGTATACGTTCCTGTCTGCGAATTAATGTTCATCTCTCGTTGGTAAAGATAAAAATAATGTTAGGATAAACAGACTAGATGGCGAGGGAATGCTTTGGGTGTAGGTGGATAGGTATGTTAAAGGAATGGTATACTTTTGGTACATAATAGCTCCTCGATTGCTTTAAAGGATGCCAGGAGACTACCAGAATAAGGAGAATAATGGTGGCCTGTTCATTGGCATAGTTTAGAGAAATCAGTTGCTCCACTATTACCAACACTGCTTCTCTTTTTCAGGGACCCCGTGATGTAGTCAGAAAATTGAAGGTTAGTGAGTCCTTTAAATAATACCACGAAACACGATGTAGGTGTAGGAGGAATCAGAAGCCACCAAGTCTCCTGCACCAACACAGGGTCCTTAAGTCTAAGTTTGGGTGTGTGAGATATTGTAGGTCTGGTGGAGTTATAGCAGAGGGAAGCTTTCTTTCTATATGTTACCGTTCCATCTCTCGATCATCACCTTCCTCCTCGGGCGCCATATGCCCTCACTGTTGCGCCGCCTAATATCAATAAATCAATCCAAGCAGTCAATTTTTTTTTTTTTTTTTTTTTTGGGTGTTTTGAAGGTGTGTGTGTGTGTATTTGAAGATGTTAATTGTCCACTTCTAGTTTGTTTTAACCAAGTTCTTTTATACCTTTAGTACAAGCCCCAACCAACAACACTCAGGGGAACGATGCAGCAAAAGGCAACCACAAAGTTAAGTTACATAAATGGATACTGATGGTTGATAATAATAGAAGTTTTGTTATTGGTGTGGATAGTGGGGGGGGGGGGCGGTGGGGGGCAGTAAAGTGAAATAAGGGACTGTTTGGTGAGGTATGGGGCTTGGGGTAACAACAAGGGGGGGCAGTGTTGGAGAGTTTAGTTATAAGGCTAGTAGGTGTTTGATTGATTGATTGATATTAGGTGCAGCAACAGCGAGGTCATATATGGCACCCGTGGAGAAGGTGATTGAGAGGTGGGACAGTACACACACAAAAAAAAAAAAAAAATAAAAAAAAAAAAAATAATAAAAAAAAATAAAAAAAAATAAAAGGGACAGTTGGGGGGCTAGCAGGTGTGTGTGTCTCGTCTCTGTTGACAAGGGAAGACTGGATATAATAAGAGGGTGACTTGTTCATTGTTGCTGCATCTTGCTTACTTGGTTTACTTTATTTTACTTCCTTTATTTTTAATGGAAGAAGGATGAGGACAATAGCAGCTCTCTCTCTCTCTCTCTCTCTCTCTCTCTCTCTCTCTATACACACTGACCCAATTTCATATTAACACACCAACTAGCCAATTACCAACACACACACACACACACACACTGACCAATTTCATATTAACACACCAACTAGCCAATTACCAACACACACACACACGCACACATTAACTGGCCAATAACCACCACTAACACACTTAACAGGCCAACACACACACACATCAACTAGCCAATTACCAGTCAGAGAGTTTACACAATAACCAACCAATAATAATAATAATAATAATAATAACACAATAACAATAACAACAACTAATAACACAATATCATAATCATACACGTATTAATATTCTGATTGTATTAATTGTAAGGGGAAATAATAATAATAATAATAATAATAATAATAATAATAATTGGGGATTGAAAAATTTGGCTTTAAAGATACACGTGATGTAGTCAGAAAATTGGAGGTTGGTGAGTCCTTCAAATATTGCCATGAAACACACACACCTACATTAAAGGAGCTTGTTTTGTGGCATAGTCAGGAGGAATCAGAAACCTCCAATATGTATACACGATCATAGGGTCCCTTAAGAATTGGAGGGTCTGTGATCCCTCCAAACTGTGCCATGAAACAGATCCCCTATTAGTACACCATTAAGGACGTCTGTTTTCTGATATAGTTTGGAGGAATCAGTAGCCTCCCAATTTACAAACAATGCCTGATGTACAATAATTCTCTCATTTATAAACATTTATATATTTATTATAATTTAATCAGAATATCTTGTGAAAATAATGTAAAAATTATAAGGAATTTATACATAGTCACTGTGAGGGAAGGTGAGTAACGTGATATGGTGTGTGTATGGTGGGGGGAAGGGGGGAGGGGGGTATGGACCGAGGTGATGACGGACCTTGTACTCACCGCTCTCTCAGTCTGTTGTCAGTGCTCGTGGTGTGTGGACCTCGCTCTCCCCAGCTCCAGTTTTCTCTCCCTCCTGCACCAGTTCTGTCCAGTTTTTCTCTCTAATGCCTCTCTCTCTTGCCCCAGTTCTGTTCACATGGGTATGTATCAAGTATATCATTGTAATAGTTTAAGGTGATATTCTCTTGTTGGTGAATTGGAAGGTCTGTTGATTTCTCCTAACTATGCCACGAAACAAACCACCTTGATGTTACTGTAATGATGGATCTGTTTCCTGGCATAGTATTGGAGGAATCAGTAGCCCACCAATTTCCCGTTACAGGTTATATTGTTTTTGTAATGGTAAATTCTTAGGTGTTTAGTGAATACAGACTACAGAGTTTGGGATTTATTGGGTGTTATGTTAATATTGCTGCAATTATCGGTGTTCAGTAAATTATAACCGAATAATAATTAATGGTATTGAGTTTATCAGGTCTCGTGTCAAGTTTGCTTCAGTTTTCAGTGTAAAGTTAATATTTGTTAATCGAATAATTACAAGTGGTGTTGGAGTTGCTTGGGCATAATGTCCAGCCGGATTCTGTTATTAGCGGGCAGTAAATTGCAACCGAATAATTTTGTTGTGGGTTTATGAGACCTAGTGTCATAATGGGTTATTTTATCAGTGGTAATTAAATTGAAACCGAATAACTATTAGTGTTATTGGTCGTTATGCTAGTGTTAGTTATTGATACCATCGGAATATTATAATTACTCGTCCAGTAATACCAGAACAGTAATAACAAACCTCATTAAATTGATACTTGAAAGGGGTAATGGTGTTTGTAAATCTGGAGCAATTGATTCCTCCAAACTATTTCAAGCAACAGGTCATCAGTACATTGGTTCACCTAGTCTTGTTCGTTCCTTGGCATAAATTGGAAATAGTTACCTCTGCATTTTAAAAACTGAACCTCTACGTTTACAAAAGGTATTAAGGGACCCTGTCATGTAGCAAAAAAATTAGATAAATGAGGCGTTAAAAAATTGCCACGAAACACTAACTATACGGATGGAGCTCGTTTCGTGGCATGATCAGGTGGAATCGGAAGCCACTAATTTTCATACACGATCACAGGGTCCGTAAGTCTGATAATATTGCCTTCATTTTATTTATCAGAGCTATACATTGTAACCTTATTTCATTTTCATTTAGATTTGACACTTGCTCCATACAACACTGAGGGTAATACCATATTTTTGCAGAATACTTTTCCGATCATAACCTTGTTGCAACTTTTCTCAAATATGGTACTGTCATATTTGACAATTTTTGAGCCTTCTCGATAATCCTTTTCTTGTATGCCCTAAACTTAGCTCTTTTATCTTCTATATCCATACCTAGATACCTTATCTAGACTACTTTAATTCCTTCAATTTCCTCAGGTTTCTCCTTCATATTAAAGATTAGTATATTTTTTTTATCAGTGTATATTTCTAATCCACACTTACTACCTTCTTCAATCAAGTTCATAATTCAACTTAGCATGTTCCACTGTCTCTGCCAATATCAGGGCATCATCAGCAAAAAAGACCTTCAATTTTCAACTTCTCATTTCTAAGTCCTTTCCCTACTCCTCTGTGTTCATTATTTTATAAGTTAGCATCTTAAACAACGTTGCTGAACCATTACATCCTTGTCTTATTTCCACTAGAGCAGTGGTTCTCAAGCTGTCACAAATTATGCAATTCTTGCCTTGGGGGGGGGGGGGGGGGGGGGGGGAAAAAAAACTTGCATCACTCTGTCCTGGCAGGAAGACTTAAATAAAGCAAGTGTTCTCTTCATGAACATTTTGTTTTTTATTTTATTTAAACTTTTTTTTTTTTTGGGCGGGGTGGGATTTGGGAAAATATGCAGGGGAGCCACATGAATGTTGAGAATTCATGAAGGGGAGAATGGACTGAAAAAGGTTGAGAACCACTGCACTAGAGATATTTACCTCTTTCTGTAGTCCTTCTCCCAAATCTATTGTTGTTCGATCTCCACAATATATGTTGACTACTGCATCAATTATTTGAGGATGTATTCTAAAGTCTTTCATTAAAGAGGTTCTTTTAAATGAATCAAATTCTTTTCTGAAATAGACTGCAATTACTATTAATGGCTTAAAACTTTCATCTACACAATACTGTAAATAAGTTGTCCTCAATTCTTGAACCTTCAGTAAATCCTCTTTGGGTATATTTAACTTACTCATTCCTTTTAAAATGTTGTTCAATTTCACACTTTACCAACATCATAAATATCTTGTAAGAAACATTCGTCTTCAATATAGGCCTAAGATGCTTTGCAGTGGGTATTTTCTTTTTCTCAATTTTTGTTATTGATCTTCTCCATTTGTCTGGCTTATCAATTGCTTTCATTTAATTTTTCAAACATTATTACTTCCATGCATTTCTTACCAATCCAAGTTTCCGCTCCTGGCCTCTTAACAATCATCATAGTGCTCTTAATTTGAAGGTGACCAATGTGTTTCTAGTTATATAGTGACTAGTGATTTCACCTTCATTATATCCTAATGTTTCGTGGAGTTTATTAGGTTTTTGTTTGTATTAACATTTTGAAAGTTTGGGCAAAATTTGACTTTACAATTTCAGCATTAATGGAATATCAGTAAAAAATCACGTTCAGATATGGTATACTTTATGTGGAATGTTAAAGTAATGTTTTAATGAAGCGAACAATGGTTGTTTAAAGGCAAATACTAACATAGTTCTTGTGTTGCAGGTGGTGTCCTGAGTGGTATATTGTGGCAGTGACAGACTACTTGTGTGTGAACCTTGTACTAAACTGGCTGGAAATAAGACAACCCTGCAATGTATACAGGTATGTTCATAATTGATATTGTTTATGAAGATATAATATATAACAGTGAGTTAAAGGGGGTATATATATATCACTAGCACCTGGAATGGGCTTGGTGAAACTGGCGGAATACAGGTTGTGTGAACCAAGGCCAATAAGACTAGTCTTATTGGCCTTGGTGTGAACGAGGAACAGTGGGTAGTATTCGCGGGAAAGATGGAATGTTTTTCTACGAAAGACGGTTGAGCTTATGGAGAACACAACAAATAAAATAATATATTTAGTGAATATATCTGTAAATAAATGTAATGTATATATTTTTTAATTGCAAAATAAAAAATAGGTAAAAAAAAAAAATACAATGTTACTATTTTACGTAAGCCCATGCGTGTTCTGTACTAAAAAAATAGTGATTGCTCCTGCTGTATCAGTTTTGGTACCTTATTCCGCCAGTCCTACGAAAACATAGTTACTAGTGAGATACCTACTTTACTCATTTATTGGCATGTTCCAGTACTGAAATTATGTCTGCAAGAAGTAAGCACAAAGGCAGAAGTATGTGCTGGGTATATGTTGGTTATTAATGCCGTTGTTTTTTGTATTACAGGCTTAGTGTGGCAGTGGTAGAACGGCAAAAAAAAAAAAAAAGAGCACATGTGATGGAGAGTGAGGAAGGAATCGTCCACTGGTTGTTATTGATGATTGGACTTTCAATGAGATGGTGTCTGTAGTTTTAAAATATTTAACGGGTATGTTTAATATTGTCCTTTGTTTCTCTATAATAAATGTAATAAGAATAAATTAGAAGTAATAGGCAAAATCAATAAAAAGTGTGTAGGTAAGTGAATGAATAAGTTATAAATCAGTTTAAGATACAAAATAAATTTAGTCAGTTTTGCTTAAATATGAATTGAAAAGTTTATCGTGGGAGGAAAGTAATGAATTATTTTGCTGCAGATATTGAGTGACAGTACATAGACAAACACAAGCTGCTGAAGGGAGTTTTATGAACCTTTCAAATACACTTTATATTATATAAAGGTAAGTTGAATATACAGTGGTATTATACACGAATGGTTTTCAGTAAAGGATAATAATTTGCTTTTGTAATTAAATCGGTTTTATTATTTCATGCATATATAATAAATGTAAAGATCACATAATTTATCATTAAATCTTAAGTAACCTTTTGTGGTCAATGTATGCTTTCTATATAATTCCATAATGAGAGGTTCGATTTCCTGGGGTAACTTTTAAACAGTATTGGCAAGAATTTGTTATACAGTGGGAGGGGAAAGTCATCTAAAAATTTAATCCTTCACCAATTAATATATTTTTCAGATTACGAGCTCGTGAAATACAGCAAGCCAAACGTTCTCCAGGGACAGTACACGTAGAATCCACTAGAAAGTGACCAGATGCTACAACAGTCTTTATTCTTGCCCTCCCTAATGTTAATTTGTACATAACATCACTGCTAAGGAGTTATCTGGCCAATCACTTAATAGCATACCTCCTTTGCGTAATGTGTTCAGTCGAAGCCATATTTGTATATACCGAGTAAAGATACTCGGATTAGACTGATCATTTTAAGCAAAGGAGGTACTGAACTTATCACGATAAATAGCCATCGCTATTTATCGAGATGGCAACTGAGGATTCTATTAATAATGGATACCAGTTTGGTCTATTTTTACCACACATTGTGTACTCTGCATAATTAAATTTAAGTGACAATAAAGACTGAAAAATACCAAGATATTTGATTACTAACTGGCTTGTGATGAACTTGCCTATACATTAGAGGCATGTAAACACTTGGGGTTTCAGATGTAGTCTTCCTGCAAAACAAATATAAAAATTTACTTGCCTTTTCAATGTAAACAATATAGTTTGTAAGGCTTGATCAATTCCTCATAACTATACCAGAAAACACACGCTCGTTGGTACAAATATTCCATTTCGTGGCATAGTTTGGATGAATCGAGTACCCTCCAAGAGGATTGGGGGGGTGGCCAAGAGAGGATTTGGGGGGTAGGGGGGGTGGCCAAGAGAGGATTGGGGGGGTAGGGGGGGGGCCAAGAGAGGATTGGGGGGGTAGGGGGGGGCCAAGAGAGGGTAGGGGGGGGCCAAGAGAGGATTGGGGGGGTAGGGGGGGGGGTAGGGGGGGGCCAAGAGAGGATTGGGGGGGGTAGGGGGGGGCCAAGAGAGGATTGGGGGGGTAGGGGGGGGCCAAGAGAGGATTGGGGGGGTAGGGGGGGGGCCAAGAGAGGATTGGGGGGGTAGGGGGGGGGCCAAGAGAGGATTGGGGGGGTAGGGGGGGGGGCCAAGAGAGGATTGAGGGGGTAGGGGGGGGGCCAAGAGAGGATTGGGGGGGTAGGGGGGGGCCAAGAGAGGATTGGGGGGGTAGGGGGGGGCCAAGAGAGGATTGGGGGGGGAGGTGGAGAATAAAATATATTGTTTTGGACGCTCCTATGTTGCTCACTGCTATACATCACTAACTAGTCAAAGATTATTTGCCGAGCCTGTACAAACACCAAAATTTACAGTAACATACTCCTACTTGGATGTAGAACGTTGTGAGGGATGAATATTGTGACAAACTGTTCAGAGAGTTCATAACTACACTCACACCCTACATTACCACATCAACATCGCAGCAATACCACCACACCAGCATCCACAACATCCCACCACTTCCACAACAGATCAAAGCCAGGACAGAAAATTGGCGGGTCACGAGGAAGGGAAAACATTTGATCCCAGACGGCAAGGCAAGGTGGAGGGGATAGTAAATTAAATGGCACCGGGCAGGTAATTAGGAGATAGGTAAGTTGTGGGCTTCATTAGGACACACGGCAAAGGCTTCTTCACTGATTTACCTTGCCGGGGCTTTACTTGAGGGGACGAGAGAACTAGGGGGGACGAGGGGAGAGGGTTTGTTTACGTGATATACTGGTGGGAAAGGTAGGAAAAAAAATTGAGGGAAGGAGTAGGGGGTTAAGAGGAGAAACGCTGGGTGGTATTTTTTTTTTTTTTTAGGGTTTCTGAATTCAACGGCCAATATTCAATGATTTATTCAACATAATTACACGTTTTATCAGCAAGAAGAGGACACCAATGAGATGCAATTTCAGTAAGTGAGGTTTTTCAGCATCGGTCGGCTCTTAGCAACAGGGAAGTCAAAATAAGAGTTAAAGTTCACAAGAGCACAGAGCCTTAATTAAGGGACCCTGTGATGTAGTCAGAAAATTGGAGGTTAGCGAGTCCTTCAAATATTGCCACGAAACCCCACCTGTATGGAAGGAGCTTGTTTCGTGGCATGGGCAGAAGGAATCAGAAGACTCCAATTTTCATACACGATCACAGGGTCCTTAATATGTAATGATGGACACGTGTGCTGAATGACCAAATAAAGGTGAGAACGGTGATAGATGCAAGTTTCTGTATAAATATATCAAATATTTAATTGCATAAATTGTGCAGTCAGTCCCACACATTACCATGCATCGCTGCACAAAGCGTATAATTGACGAAAAGCCTGTTGGATATCGTTCAGTCATTTGCATAAACCATCAGTCACATCCACACACCACGGGTAAGACAACTCAACCACCCAGTGTATGTACAGTCACCATCAAATATCCACCGACACTTTCCTTCCA
>JAWQEG010009283.1:0-12500 GCA_033782935.1 Petrolisthes cinctipes
TCTCTCTCTCTCTCTCTCTCTCTCTCTCTCTGTGTGTGTGTGTGTGTGTGTGTGTTTCTGTGTGTGTGTGTGTCTCTCTCTCTCTCTCTCTCTCTCTCTCTCTCTCTCTCTCTCTCTCTCTCTCTCTCTCTCTCTCTCTCTCTCTCTCTCTCTCTCTCTCTCTCTCTAAATTTATACACATTCCTATTATCACAAACTAAAATTCCCCAATCCATGTTTTTTTCCACAATATATTTTTAAATAATCTGTAATAGAGAGAGATATATATATACAATTTAATTCCTTGTTTAAAACGAATGAAATAATGTTGTTGTGTTTTGATCATGCACCCACAATCAATTTTCCTTGCCCCTCCAAAAAAATCCACACCCGTGACGTAAATACAAGATGAAATAATAATAATAAAAAAGCGAGAAAAAAAATTAAAACATACACAGACGAAGGAAACACGAAGATAATAGATGGTAGGAAAGGAGGGACACACTGGAGGATAAGAGAAGGAAAGGAGGGACAGCAAACACGAAGATAATAGATAGTAGGAAAGGAGGGAAGATAGGAAAATGTGATAGAGAGGAGGGACAGCAAACACGAAGATAATAGATAGTAGGAAAGGAGGGACACACTGGAAGATAATAGAAGGAAAGGAGGGACAGCAAACACGAAGATAATAGATGGTAGGAAAGGAGGGACACTGAAAGAATAGTAGAAGGAAAGGAGGGACAGCAAACACGAAGATAATAGATAGAAGGAAAGGAGGGACAGCAAACACGAAGATAATAGATAGTAAGAAAGGAGGGACACTGAAAGATAATAGAAGGAAAGGAGGGACAGCAAACACGAAGATAATAGATAGTAGGAAAGGAGGGACACTGAAAGAATAGTAGAAGGAAAGGAGGGACAGCAAACACGAAGATAATAGATAGTAAGAAATGAGGGACACACTGAAAGATAATAGAAGGAAAGAAGGGACAACAAACACGAAGATAATAGAGAGTAGGAAAGGAGGGAAGATAGGAAAATGTGATAGAGAGGAGGGACAACAAACACGAAGATAATAGATAGTAGGAAAGGAGGGACACACTGAAAGATAATAGAAGGAAAGGAGGGACAGCAAACACGAAGATAATAGATAGTAGGAAAGGAGGGACACTGAAAGAATAGTAGAACGAAACAGAAATCAAGGAGGGATAAGTGAAAAAGAACAGAGATGAAGAAGAGAATGAATTGTGGAAATGGATAAATTTTAATAGTTTGTACTTACGATTGTGTCGCCGAAATAAAACTTGGCCGTGGTGCTGTCCCTGGTGAGTGGCGAAGAGATATCTGGTGGTAACTCGAGCACTTCCCCTTCTCGTATGGTCTCCAGATTAACCATACATATCTTGGAATCCACGCGGCCCAGGTCAAGATCACGTAGTGTTGTTGTAGCAGCTGTTGTGACTGTTTGTTCGTCTTGTTGTTGTGGTTGTGGTGGTTGTTTGTTGTGGGTCCTCCTTGTACGAAATCTCCACCAACTTTTCATCATCTTTGTGCTTTTTTCTCTTCCTTCTCGTTGTCCTTTTCCTCGTGTTGTTGGTGGTGGTGGTGGTGGTTGTGATCTTTGTTGTTCTTTTCCATCTTCCCGTTCTTCTCCCGTTCGTGTGATAATTTGTTGTCGTCGTTGTTGTTGTTGTTGTTGTTGTTATTCTCTCCCTCATTGCTACTGGTGTTGGTGTTGTGTTTACCTATTTCCTTGTTGGTGTCGGCGGATCCACCTCCTTGCAACTCGACCCCCTCAGGTACCCTTTTGGTGTCGTCCTGATCCCTCTTCCAACTTGACCCCCTCAGGTACCCTTTTGGTGTCTCCCTCATTGCTACTGGTGTTGGTGTTGGTGTTGTGTTTCCCTAGTTCTTTG
This sequence comes from Petrolisthes cinctipes, assembly GCA_033782935.1. Taxonomy (NCBI): domain Eukaryota; kingdom Metazoa; phylum Arthropoda; class Malacostraca; order Decapoda; family Porcellanidae; genus Petrolisthes; species Petrolisthes cinctipes. Next base: position 1,896 of record JAWQEG010009283.1, read on the forward strand.
TTGGTGTCGGCGGATTCCTCTTCCAACTTGACCCTCTGAGGTACCCATTTAGTATCGGTAGGTCCCCGTTCCTTCTCTGCATCCGTTAATCCCCCTTCCTTTATTACCTCCTGTTCATCTTCTTCATCCTCATCTATCTCTTCATCTTCTTGTTCCCGCCTTCCTCCACCATCACCAACACCAACACTACCACCACCACCACCACCACCACTGCGACTGGTCCCTGCTAGACGTTCGTTCAGTTCTTCTTTTGTATCTTTGTCAGTTTTGGTGGCTTCCTTCTTCTCCTCGTCTTCCTTTTTGTCTCCATCTTTGGATATCTGCTTGTCCAGTTTCATTATAGTTGTGGTGGTGTTGTTGTTGGTGTTGTTGGTGTTGGTGGTGTTAGTAGTGGTAGTAGAGGTGTTAGTAGTAGTGGTAGTGGTGGTGATAGTGATGAAGAGGTGTTAGTAGTGGTAGTGGTAGTGGGTGCTAGTGGTAGTTTTGAAGACGATGGGTGATGATAGTGATATAGTGATAGTAAAGATAGTCCTAGATGATACAGTGATAGTAAAGATAGTTCTAGATGATATATAGTGATAGTAAAGATAGTGCTAGATGATACAGTGATAGTAAAGATAGTGCTAGATGATAATAGTGATAGTAAAGATAGTGCTAGATGATAAATAGTGATGTGGGGATGGTGAAGGTTGGAATGTTTCTCAGTTAGGTTGGGTCATCATCTTCAGTCCAGTTTTGGCCTCAGTCTAGCCAACCCTGGAATGAGAAGAAAAAAAAAATGGAAAATATAAACCAGGTGTAAATTTTTAATAACTCCATTCACTACATTCATCTTCTCAAAAAAAATCATACGTAAAAAAAAAAAAAAAAAAAAAAAAAAAAAAGAGAATATATTAAAAGTAAATAATAATAATAATAATAATAATAATAATAATAATAATAATAATAATAATAATAAAAACTATTAGCATTCATTACATTCATCTTCTCAAAATAATTCATACGTAATAAAAAGAAATAAAAAAATAAGAAAAAATATAAAAAGAAAATAATATTAATAAAAAAATAAATAACAGTAACTAATATAATAATAATAATAATAACAACAATAATAACAATAACATAATAAAAAATGCAATGATGCAAATTATAGTTATCGAAAATTGGAGGTAAATGAGTCCTTCAATTATTGCCACGAAACACACACACACACACACACACACACACACCTACTTAGCTTGGGTCCTTAAGGTGGTAATTATTCTTTTTTGTTACATTGGAGTGCCTTGGTAATTCCTCCTAAGTATATATGCCAGGAAACAACAGGACACACAGATGAACAAAAATAATGGTGTTGTGTTGTTGTTGTTGTTGCTTGGAATAGTTTGGAGGATTCAGTTGCTCCAGATTTACCAACAACAAAATTTCCTCGCTTAAAGTGGATATATTTTTTTTTTAATATTATTGTTGGTGAATTGGAAGGTCTGTGATTCCCCCAAACTATGCCATGAAACAATAGATAGATTTTATATTTTATAGTATAGTTTGTAGGTGTCTGTGTTGGGGTATACTTTGGAGGAATTAACAGAGCTCACTATCACACATATACACACACACAATTTCCTGTAAAGATATAAATAGGGAAATAGGTATGAAAAATGCAAGTAGATTTTCTCATATATATATATACACACATATACTCTCTCTCTCTCTCTCTCTCTCTCTCTCTCTCTCTCTCTCTCTCTCTCTCTCTCTCTCTCTCTCTCTCTCTTACACACACATATACAAACCAAGCAGTCTCTCTTTCTCTCTCTCTCTCTCTCACACACCAAGCAGTCTCTCTATCTCTCACCCCCTCCCTCACACACACACAGACACACCAAGCCTACACTCTCTCTCTCTCACACACACACACCAGACAGTCTCCCTCCCACTCTCACCCACCGATAACATTAAAACAAGGTAGCTATGCAATTTTACCTTCCTAGTCCAACCAGTAAACTCCTCCTCGACCTGTTGGAACGAGTGGTGGTGGTGGTGGTGGTGGGCAAGGCGAGGCAGGTAGCATGTTGTCTGCAAGGTGGTGGTAGGTAGTAGTAGTAGTAAGATTAACCGGTAGCAGTAACGAGCAGCGACTTTCCTACACTGCACACACGGGGTCAGAGAACACACTGTCTATATTTTCCTTCCTTCCCTCGTCGCCACACAGTCGGCAAACACGCCACGCAGACGCCCGTTTTCTCTAATGTGGAATAATCGACCGGGGACTTTTTTTACTTTACTGGTTAATTGAGGGACCCTTGCCTGCATGCGTTGTAGTCAGAAAAATTGGGTAAATATTGACAGAATTGCAGTTATTGCGTACGTATGGTTTTTCTATCTTCTAGGTGTAAATGAGTACTTCAAATATTGCCACCCACCAAACACACACACACACACACACCTATATGGAAGGAGCTTGTTTGTTTCATGGCATAGTCAGGAGGAATCAGAAGCCACCAAACACACACACACACACACACCTATATGGAAGGAGCTTGTTTGTTTCGTGGCATAGTCAGGAGGAATCAGAAGCCACCAATTATTACCATACACGATCACAGGGTCCTTAAGGGGGTATATAGCACATTGATTTGGTTGGTAAATCTGGAGCAACTGAATCCTCCAAACTATTCCAAGCAACAACAGAAAAACAACACCATTATTTTTGTTCATCTGGTCCTGTTGTTTCCTGGCATACTTTGGAGGAATCAAGGCACTCCAATGCAACCAAAAGTGAATTACCACCTGGAGCAACTGAGTAATCCAAAAAAAACTATTCCAAGCCTTCGTATCGGTACCACAACCATCGTAAATACTATGGATGTTGTTGTATATGTATGGCAGATTCTCTCACACTAACACACTCATACTAATACTTATTCTCACACTATTACTTACACTAACACTCTTACACACTTATATTTACACACTTACACTAACACACTACACATTACACATACACTAATACTAACACTTACACACTACACTACACACTTACACACTACCACTAACACACTTAAATTTACACACTAACACACTACACTACACACTAACACACTTATATTTACACACTAACACTACACTACACACTAACACACTTATATTTACACACTTACACTTACAAACTAACACACTAACACTACACACTTACACACTAACACACTACACTTACACTACTCATTCCTATACTTATTTTATTACTCCCTCATGTAAACTTATCGTAGGTATTAATAATTACCAAAATACCATGGGGCTTATTAAAAAAAAAAAAAAAAAAAAAAAAAAAAATAATAATAATAATAATAATAATAATAATAATAATAATAAAAAAAAATACTGACTGAATATTTAGGACCCTGTGATCTTGTATGAAAATTGGAGGCTTCTGATTCCTCCTGACTATGCCACGAAACAAACAAGCTCCTTCAATATAGGTGTGTGTGTGTGTGTGTGAGAGAGAGAGAGAGAGAGGGAGAGAGAGAATGTGTGTGTGTGTGTGTGTTTGGAGGCTTCTGATTCCTCCTGACTATGCCACGAAACAAACAAGCTCCATCCATATAGGTGTGTGTGTGTGTGTTCTCTCTCTCTCTCTCTCTCTCTCTCTCTCTCTTTGTGTGTGTGTGTGTGTGTGTGTGTTTCGTGGTAATAATATTTGAAGGACTCATTTACCTCCAATTTTCTGACTACATCACACACACACACACAGGGTCACTTAAAAATAACTTATCTTATTAGCAAACGAAAGTGGTAAATCAAAATACAGAACTAGAATATATAACTTTTAATTTTATGGCACTGTAATTATGACCGAGGAATGAAAAAAAATCACACATGGAAACAATATATTCATTCACTTAATTAAGGTGGTAATTAATTCTTTTTTGGTACAACATTGGAGTGCCTTGATTCCTCCAAAAATATCCCAGGAAACAACAGGACCAGATGAATAAAATTAATGGTGGTGTTCTGTTGTTGTTGCTTGGAATAGTTTGGAGGATTCAGTTGCTCCAGATTTACCAACACAAAACTTCCCACTTAATTAATAGGATTTATTATTTATTACAGTGTTGGTAAATCTAGAGCATAGCAAAATAATTCCTTCAAACTATTCCAAGCAACAACAGAACAACACCATTAATTTTGTTCATCTGGTCCTGTTGTTTCCTGGGATATTTTTGGTGGAATCAAGGCACTCCAATGTCCCAAAAGTGTATTAACTCCTTTTAAATAAGAGTTAGTTGTAGTTGTAAATATTCTCCCCTTTAATTTAGAGTTAGTTGTAGTTGTAAATATTCTCCCCTTTAATTTAGAGTTAGTTGTAGTTGTAAATATTCTCCCCTTTAATTTAGAGTTAGCTTTAAATATTCCCCTGTTGGTTGAATTGGAAGGCTACCGATTCCTCCTAACTAAACCAAAAAACAGACTACCTCGTCGTTGGTACTAATTGGGGAGATGTTGTTTCGTGAAATAATATGTAGGAATTAACAGCAGACAGAAACCTTCCAATTCGTCAACAGCAGAATCTCTCCTTAATAAAATACTGTACATCTGTTTGAGGAAGAAGAAGTAGAAGGAAAGTGATGATGGTGGAATGGTGAGGGAGAAAAACAAACAATCAAACAAGGATGTCAACACTTATAGTAAATAAAAAGAAGAAAAAAAAAAAAACCCAGGATGGTATATTCAGGTTTTGACTCATATTATTTTTTTTCTTCTACCAGTGTGTGTGTGTGTATGTTGTCTTCACTGTTTTACGGACCCTGTGTATGTGTATGGTAATTGCAGGCTTCTGATTCCTCCTATCTATGCCACGAAACGAGGCTCCTTCCATATAGGTGTGTGTGAGAGAGAGAAAATGTGTGTGTGTGTGTGTGAGAGAGAGAGAAAATGTGTGTGTGTGTGTGTGTGTGTGTGTGTGAGAGAGAGAGAAAATGTTTGTGTGTGTGTGTGTGTGTGTGTGTGTGAGAGAGAGAGAAAATGTTTGTGTGTGTATGTGTGTGTGTTGGTAGGTGTTTGTGTGTGTGTGTGTTGGTAGGTGTGTGTGTGTGTATATGTGTGAGTTTCGTGGCAATATTTCAAGGACTCATTTACCTCCAATTTTCTGACAACATCACAACAGGGTCCCTTAAGTGGGTGATATATTTTTGGTACCTTAGAGTGTCTAGATTCCTCCAAAATAAACCATAAAACAGAATCAGATGAGCAAAAATAATGGTGGACTGTTGCTTAGAATAGTTTGGAGGAATCGGTTACTCCAGACCTGTCAATATTGTATCGTTCTCTTAAGTACACTCGATATAAATAATTTCTGACCAGAGTGTGTGTGAGGGGCGGAAAGCTTAGAATCGCCTGGTATTGTTCATTTCCCCACCCAGTACACCTATAGAGGCTGAGTTTGAATGCAGGGTATGTGTGTGTGTGTGTGTGTGTGTGTGTGTGTGTGTGTGTGTGTGTGTGTGTGTGTGGGGGGGTATGTGTGTGTGTGTGTGTGTGTGAGTGAGTGAGGGTATGTGTGTGTGTGTGTGTGTGTGTGTGTGTGTGTATGTGTATGTGTATGTGTGTGAGTGAGGGTATGTGTGTGTGTGTGTGTGTGAGTGAGGGTATGTGTGTGTGTGTGTGTGGTGCCTGCCGTTCGTCTCCGGTCAGATATTATGCATCACGAGTTTACAGGATAATATATAGACAGACAGTTAGTTAGATAAAATGAATTTGTACGCTGGCAATCCACAATCCAATGAAGGCTTTGGGTGGGTGGGCTGTCCAAATTGATTGATTGATTGATTGATTGATTGATTATTAAGCCCCGCACCAGTGAGGTCATATAGCGCCAGAGAAAGAAAGGTGATAGAGATGTGTGACAGCAAGCAGGAAGGAAATAAAATGAAAAGAGGGAGGGCTGTCCAAAAACCACCTGATTTTTTTAGGATCTCGGGTTAGGGTTTGTGTTGAATGAGGTATAAATATAAACTTTTTTTTATATATGTAGCACCACTGAATTTTATAAAGCATTGTACAGTTGAGGAAACAGAAAGTGCAAGAAAAATATGGCTGTACAGTCGCGGTCATATATAATCATCCATATAGGGGTAACTCACGTAAGAGTTTGACAGCTTCCCTCTGTTCCTTAGATGATAAACTTTCCAATAAATAGGTTAACTACCATCTTTTAATTTAATACAAGCAGCTACGCACTACTTAAAACAATAACATACACACACACACACACACGTTAACTACCATCTTTTAATTTAATACAAGCAGCTACACACTACTTAAAACAATAACATCATTATATGTGAACGTGAAAACAATAGACAGTAAATTGTTTGAGATACCCATATGTGGATGATTATTACTGACCGCAACTGTACATAACAACAACATCTTCACCACCACCAACACCACTCAAAGTTCAACCAATCACGTTCCACCTTACATTGCCTCTGGGTTCCTAGTGATTTAATTCATAATAAAGATTCAAGGGTTTATATCTACAAGGAACTACCAGGTGTTGTCAAATATATACATCCTTATTTTTCTTGCATTTTCTAATTGCTAAACTGTACAGAGTATTGCTGATTCTGTATAAAATTCCTTACACTATGGTTTCTAAGGATGTTAAGTAATTACTACATGTATTATTATTATTATTATTATTATTATTATTCTACTAAAAAATTTGTGACTTATTATTGCACTTTTCCAATGATTGCATATTTTATACTTAACATATCTCTCTCTTTATTCATTGTTATTCTATTTCAATCCATTCTTGCATTTCTCTCTATATTTATTGTTATTCTATTTCAGTCCATTCATGTATTTCTCTCTCTGTGTTTATTGTTATTCTATTTCAATCCATTCTTGCATTTCTTTCTATTTATTGTTATTCTATTTCAGTCCATTCTTCCATTTCTCTCTGTGTTTATTGTTATTCTATTTCAATCCATTCTTGTATTTCTCTCTGTGTTTATTGTTATTCTATTTCAATCCATTCTTGCATTTCTCTCTCTGTGTTTATTGTTATCCTATTTCAATCCATTCATGTATTTCTCTCTCTATGTTTCTTGTTATTCTATTTCAATCCATTCTTCCATTTCTCTCTGTGTTTATTGTTATTCTATTTCAATCCATTCATGTATTTCTCTCTCTATGTTTATTGTTATCCTATTTCAGTCCATTCTTGCAAACTTCTTTATTTTACTTTATCCTTCAAGTCCCTCCTTCTTCCAACTGCTAATGAATTGAATCAAGTTCCCTAATAACATACTTCAGCTTGGTAATGACCGCCTGGATGTTGTCTAAGGAAGCGTCGAGGTGTGTGACAAAGCGGACGGTTGTTGTGGTCCAGGGCATTACCTTCACCAACACTCCACCATCTCCTGTCTCATGTATTTCATCTTCACTCACCTGAGAATGGAGAGAGTATAGTTCAAGTTACTATGTTATGATTGTAAATAAAGTGTGGGGATTCATTTATTTCATCTTCACTCACCTGAGAATGGAAAGAGTTTAGTTCAAGTTTTGATTGTAAATAAAGTGTGGGAACTCATGCTAAATATAATCACTCACCTGAGAATGAAAAGAGTTTAGTTCAAGTTAAAATATTTTGATTGTAAATAAAGTGTGGGGACTTATTTATTTCATCTTCACTCACCTGAGAATGGAGAGAGTATAGTTCAAGTTACTGTGTTTTGATTGTAAATAAAGTGTGGGGACTCATTTATTTCATCTTCACTCACCTGAGAATGGAAAGAGTTTAGTTCAAGTTTTGATTGTAAATAGAGTGTGGGGACTTATTTATTTCATCTTCACTCACCTGAGAATGGAAAGAAATTAGTTCAAGTTAAAATGTTTTGATTGTAAGTAAAGTGTGGGGGACTCATGCTAAAAAATATAATTACTCACCAGATTCATGCTAAATATTTAATTAATCACTCACCTGAGAATGGAAAGAGTTTAGTTCAAGTTATCATGTTTTGATTGTAAATAAAGTGTGGGGACTAAATAATAAAAATAATAATAATAATCTGGTTATTTGTTTGTCAGAAGCTCCAGTTCTTCCAATTATCTGGAATGCAATGATAAATATAAAGACTAAATAATTATATAATGTCAGAAGGGCATTATATATTTAGTTTTTATATTTACCATTGCATTCCAGATAATTGGCGCTTTTGACATACCAGAAGAGGCTGGATGGAGCCAATGCGGATGCCTGTCCGGGATGCAACACAGCACCCCATTCTATTAAACACATTATTGAAGACTGCAACGCACACAACCACACTCACCAACAACACAACATACACTCTCTGAGGGCACTGTGGGAGAGCCCGGTTCAGGCCATGACCTTCCTCAGGAGCTCGGGGCTGCTCGGCCAGACAGCTTGAGGAACTTCAACAACAACAACAACTAAATATATAATCACTCACCTGAGAATGGAAAGAGTTTAGTTCAAGTTAAAATGTTTTGATTGTAAGTAAAGTGTGGGGACTCATGCTAAAATATATAATCACTCACCAGATTCATGCTAAATATTTAATTAATCACTCACCTGGGAATGGAGAGAGTTTAGTTCAAGTTAAAATGTTTTGATTGTAAATAAAGTGTGGGGACTCATGCTAAAATATAATGCACACTTTTCATGCCATACTAGACTTGTGTTATTAATTAGTAATGGGAAAAACACAACAGTTTAGAGTTTGAAATTGGATATCCAATATATTTTGTATGTATTTTTGGGGTCCGAGCATCTGCGAGACTTTGGTCAACCAGACTCGGGACTACTAGGCTAGACAGTCTGGGGAACAACAACAACAACTACAACAACAACAACAACAACAACAACAACTACAACACCAACAACAACAACAACAACTACAACACCAACTACAACAACAACTACAACAACAACAACTACAACAACAACCACAACAACTACAACAACAACAACAACAACACCAACTACAACAACTACAACAACAACAACAACAACTACAACTACAACAACAACAACAACTACAACAACTACAACAACAACAACTACAACAACTACAACAACAACAACAACAACTACAACTACAACAACAACATCAACAACAACAACAACAACAACAACAACTACAACAACAACAACTACAATAACAACAACTACAACAACAACAACAACTACAACAACAACTACAACATCAACAACTACAACAACAATAACAACAACAACAACAACAACAAACAACAACAACAAAAACAAATATAGTCTTGCTTACCATTAATAACCTCTCACAGAATTGGTCGGGTGTGACGGCTTCTGGGTTTAAGTTGACGATGATAATGTTTGTGTCAACGTCGTCGGGATGACAGGTGACGTTTCTACTTTTCTCTTCGCTGATGGCTGTAAAAAAATGATCACTAATTGTTATTTAATTAAAGAGGGGAGTTTTTATCATGTTGGTAAATCTGGAGTAATTGATTCCTTCCTCCAAACTATTCCAAGCAACAACAACAGAAGAACACCATTATTTTTTGTTCATCTTCCTCCAAACTATTCCAAGCAACAACAACAGAAGAACACCATTCATTATTTTTTGTTCATCTGTGTGTCCTGTTGTTTCCTGGCATACTTTGGAGGAATCAAGGCACTCCAATGTAACAAAAGTGAATTATTACTCTCCCTAAATATGGTGTGGTCATCTAGTGGGACAGAAGAGAAGTTACCAACATACATATATATAATTACAAAGTGAAGCCAAACTGTGATAATTATTAGTTTTATTTTAAGTTGAAGCCAAACCGTGATAATTATTAGTTGAAGCAAAACTGTGATAATTATTAGTTGAAGCAAAACCGTGATAATTACTAGTTTTAATTTAAGGTGAAACAAAACTGTGATAATTATTAGTTGAAGCAAAACTGTGATAATTATTAGTTTTATTTAATGGGTGAAGCAAAACCGTGATAATTATTAGTTGAAGCAAAACTGTGATAATTATTAGTTTTAATTTAAGTTGAAGCAAAACTGTGATAATTATTAGTTTTATTTTAAGGTGAAGCAAAACTGTGATAATTATTAGTTTTATTTTAAGGTGAAGCAAAACTATGATAATTATTAGTTGAAGCAAAACTGTGATAATTATTAGTTGAAGCAAAACTGTGATAATTATTAGTTGAAGCAAAACTGTGATAATTATTAGTTGAAACAAAACTGTGATAATTATTAGTTGAAGCAAAACTGTGATAATTATTAGTTGAAGCAAAACTGTGATAATTATTAGTTGAAACAAAACTGTGATAATTATTAGTTGAAACAAAACTGTGATAATTACTAGTTGAAGCAAAACTGTGATAATTATTAGTTTTATTTTACGGTGTAGCAAAACCGCGATAAAAAAAAAAAAAAAAAAAAAACTCATCAACACACCTTTCGCAATGAGTTGAGCATGGTGATGATCCTGGGCCAGACGGTGTACCATGTGATCCAGTGAATAGATAGCTGCTGCTGCCAACATTCCAGCCTGTCTCATGCCACCACCCAGCACTTTACGAAGACGGATGGCTCTGTGT
>JAWQEG010009283.1:15000-31410 GCA_033782935.1 Petrolisthes cinctipes
AAGCCACCAATTCTCATACACAATCACAGGGTTCTTAATTAAGGCAAGTAATCGCTGTTGTAGGCAAATTGGAGCACACGTAATCCTCCGAACTCTATCATAAAACACTTCTCTACAGTCTTATGTGTGGAGGGATTCTGTTGCTTGGGATATCTTGGAGGAATCAGAGCCTACGAGGAGAAGAAGGAGAGGGGGGAAAAGAAGGAGGGGAAGAAGGAGAGTGGGAAAAAGAAGGAGGAGAAGGAGAGAGGGAAAAAGAAGGAGGAGAAGGAGGAGGAGAAGGAGGGGAAGAAAGAGAGGGGGGAAAAGGAGGAAAAGGAGGAGGAGAAGGAGGGGAAGAAGGAGGAGGAGAAGGAGGAAGCAGAAAAAGAAGGAGGGGAAGAAAGAGAGGGGGGAAAAGGAGGAGAAGGAGGAGGAGAAGGAGGGGAAGAAGGAGGGGAAGTAAAAGAAGATGGGGAAAAAGAAGAAGGAAGAGAAGGAGAAGGAGGACAAGTAAGACATTAAAGAAGTGAACTAACCTGAGCCATACCAGCCTGTTCATAAAGGAAGATGTGAGCCAAGTCCCCCAGTAGTACCTCAGACCCTCGGTGTTCACAGTGACCAAGTACTGTAATATACCATCGATAATAACTACAACAATAATAATAATAACAATAACAATAATAATAACAATAACAATTTTAATAGCAATAATAACAATAAAAATAACAATAACAATAACAATAACAATAGCAATAACTACAACAATTACAATAACAATAACAACAACAACAATAACTACAACAACAATAAATATAACTATAACAATTACAATAACAACAATAATAACAATAACTACAACAACAACATTAAATAAACTACAACAATTACAATAACAACAACATTAAATAAACTACAACAATTACAATAACAACAACAACAATAACAACAATAACAACAACAATAATAACAATAGCAATAGCAATAACTACAACAATAATAATAACAATAACTACGGTAATATGAACATAACACTATACTATATGTACACACGCAATCCAAAATTTGTATCCAGGTTTTGTTGTTGAAGTTTCGAATCATTTGACATACTAGTGAACCAATTACAACGCTTATCCTGTTTCATATTTGTATCCAGGTCTTGTTGTTGAAGTTTCGAATCATTTGACATACTAGTGAACCAATTACAACGCTTATCCTGTTTCATATTTGCTTGAGATCGCTTAATACTCGATCAAGCTATTCGAAGCAAGCCTGGATACATATTTTGGATTGCGAGTGTACAGCTACCATCAAATAAATAACCACCGATACTTTATGTCAACTCAACCCCCCTCAATTATTATTATTATGAGGTGCTGCAAAATCATACACGTGTTGTTCTTTATTACCAAGATATTTACTACAATGGAAGGAAAGTGTTGATTGATATTATTATTATTATTATTATTATTGTTATTATGAGGTGCTGCAAAATTATACACGTGTTGTTCTTTATTACCAAGATATTTAATACAATAGAAGGCAAGTGTGGGTGGATATTATTATTATTATTATTATGAAGTGCTGCAAAATCATACACGTGTTGTTCTTTATTACCAAGATATTTACTACGATGGAAGGAAAGTGTCGGTGGATATTTGATTGTGGCTGTACATACATACTAACATTTAAAAAAACCAATATATCCATTTGAGTATATTATGTTACATTATTATTATCAATCATCATCACACTACTATCACCATAACAGTAAAATAATTATAATATACCTGAGATAAGGTTACCCATGGTGCCAGATGGTACAAAAAGAGCAGCCTCCTTCCCGGTACACTCAGCCATACGTTTTTCCAGCTCTGAAAATACAAATACTTGGTTATGAAGAGTGATAACAAGTACAGATAACTACAACTACAACTAAGTCCTCAAAATCAAGGATCATCTTGACATGAGAGGCACACAAACACTTGCTGCTGCAGCCTCCACAAACCCACACCATCCACTACACTACATGGCACAACACACACACATGCCAAGGAACATCAAAACAACACCCAGTACACCATACCATACACATATACTATCATCTCTTACACCCTGCCCACCCCAAACCAATCTCCAGAAACACATCCATACTCAAATCACTCATCAATCCATCCAAACACTCAAAAATAACACTCAGCTGCATGCACCACCTCCTGACATCCGCCCATCTGAATCCTCCCTTCCCCGTGAGGACATAGTCCACCTGGCCAGGCTGTGGTGTGGCTACCACCCGGCCCTTCTGACATATCAGAAGAAGCTGGATGGAGCCATTGTGGATGCCTGTCCAGGATGCAACACAGCACCCCATTCTATTAAACACATTATTGAAGACTGCAACGCACACAACCACACTCACCAACAACACAACATACACTCTCTGAGGGCACTGTGGGAAAGCCCGGTTCAGGTCATGACCTTCCTCAGGAGCTCGGGGCTGCTCGGCCAGACAGCTTGAGGAACTACAACAACAGATAACAAGAATAATGATACTAACAGCTCTGAAAATACAAATACTCGGTTACAAAGAGTGATAACAAGTACAGATAACAACAATAATGATACAGCAATACAAAATAATAGGAATAGTGACGAAGAAGAGAAAATGTCCTCGAAGAAGTAGTTAATAATACCACCCATATTCAAGAACATTCGTGGTGAATACGATGGCTCCGTACAATAACCATAGGGCCATCGTACCAGTACCACACCTCCGCCAACACCACAGACGTTTCTTGCATACGGACGGACGGTAATTTATTTTTTTTAGTTCGCACCTGAGACGGTCGGATCTTCACGGTAAACGTCATCACCAACGAGAGCTTCCATCATCGCCTTCTTCATCCCATCGCTCGGTTTGGTGATGGTGTCGGAGCGCAGGTCAACCACGACACCCTGATCAGAAGAAAAAAGATATGGTACTAAACTATGTATGTATGTATGTACAGCCACAGTCAAATATTTATCCACCGACGACACTTTCCTTCCATCGTGGTAAATTATCTTGGTAATAAAGAACAACACGTGTATGATTTTGCAGCACCTCATAATAATAATAATAACAGTAATAATAATAATAATGGTAATAATAATAATAGTAATAGTAATAATAATAATAATAATAATAATAATAATAATAATAATAATAATAATAATAATAATAATAATATCCACCAATACTTTCCTTCCATCGTAGTAAATATCTTGGTAATAAAGAACAACACCTGTATGATTATCACAGTTTTGCTTCAACTAATAATTATCACACTTCTGCTTCACCTTAAAATAAAACTAATAATTATCACACTTTTGCTTCAACTAATAATTATCACACTTTTGCTTCAACTTAAAATAAAACTAAAAATTATCACAGTTTTATTTCACCTTAAAAAAAATAAAACTAATAATTATCACACTTTTGCTTCACCTTAAATAAAACTAAAACTAATAATAATAATCCCATTCTGCTTCACCTTAAAATCGGTCATAGTGGTTGGTGTGTGTGACGGTGATTGGTATTGCCTCGTTTGTCGACCGGGTATTGACCGACACAAAACATCTTCTCTGTACATTCTTCGCCACATTATTTTGTAACTCGCCCTCACAATTCTGTAAACGAAATAATTATATAAAATTCTGTAATCGAGATAATTACAAAAAAAATACAGTGCTTCATTTTAGATTATTTAATTTGATACAGTACTACATTATAGATTATTAAATTCAATACAATACTCCATATTAGATTATTAAATTTAATACAGTACTCCATATTAGATTATTAAATTCAATACAATACTCCATATTAGATTATTAAATTTAATACAGTACTCCATATTAGATTATTAAATTCAATACAATACTCCATATTAGATTATTAAATTTAGTACATAATTATTACTGTATATCCTTTTAATGTGGGCTCAAAAAATCACATATAATCTTATATAACTATATGGTATGCCCTTGATAAAAGATTATTATATTTAGCATATAATAATTACAGTATATCCCTTTAAAGTAGGCACAGTAAATCACTTATATCAATAAAGTACAGTACTTTATATTACATTATAAAATTTATCACATAATTATTTTATTCCATTAATTAACAAAGCCTCAATAAATCAGTTATAATCTTATATATAATTATAGAGTACTCCCGGGATATAAGATGATTAAAATTAGCACATTATTATTATTATATCCTTTTAACACAGGGTCAGAAAATTACTTAGTCTATAATTATAGTTAAAGAAATAAACTACTGAACTACTGGGACCTGACCTGACCTGATCTGACCTGACCTAACCTGACCTAACCTAATCTGACCTAACCTAACCTAACCTAACCTAACCTGACCTGACCTGACCTAAAATAACCTAATCTGACCTAACCTAACCTAACCTGACCTGACCTAACCTAATCTGACCTAACCTAACCTAACCTGACCTAACCTAACCTAACCTGACCTGACCTGACCTGACCTAACCTAACCTAACCTAACCTGACCTGACCTAACCTAACCTGACCTGACCTGACCTAACCTGACCTGACCTGACCTAACCTGACCTGACCTGACCTGACCTAACCTGACCTGACCTGACCTAACCTGACCTGACCTGACCTGACCTAACCTAATCTGACCTGACCTAACCTAACCTAACCTAACTGGGGCAAACTACTGGGACCTAACTTGATCTGGCAACACTGCTACAAAACGGTAATTCTTTCAATAAATACCCCCGTTTGTCCTTAAGGGGGTGCGGGAGTAGGGGACAGGCTTGGGGGGGGGGGAATAGGGGGACAGACTTTGGGGGGGGGGGGTAGAAAGCCTGTCCCCCTATTCCCGCACCCCCCTAACACACACATACATACACACACACACACACATATATATACACACAAACAAACACAAAAACACACAAACACATATAAACAAACACACACACATATAATTACACACACACAAAAACAAAACAAAAACAAATATAATTACCTATTCGTCCTTTCCATCATTAATTAATTAAGGGAATATAATTAATTAACTCCAGGTGTTTGTGTGTATGTGTGTGTGTGTGTATGTCATCTACGTAGTAAATTAAAACAGAGTCCACAGGTGTTTGTTTTGCCAATTTTCTGTTTTTTTATTGTTTTTTTTTTAACCCCAGATAAGTATATGTCGAAATTTCCATAGATTTTGGTCTAATTTTTTTTCCCCAAATTATAAATAATACAATAATGTCTGTCTTTCTTTATAAATGTATATATTTTATTTACACCAGAAAAAGTAAAAAAAAAATTATATATTAAATAAAAATATATATAATTTTTTTTTATTAATCTATGGTTTTCGTATTTTTTTCCCCATTTCCCTAGATTTGTCACTAAACTTGCTCAAATTTCCCTATCTAGTGTAATTTCCCCAAAAAATGCGAATCCCTCGTGGTGTACGGAATTATATTGTTGTGGAAATTTTACCTTTTCAACGGATCTTTATACTATTTTAATCTTTATAATATCTTAATTAATCTTTATAATATCTTAATCTTTATAATATCTTTAATCTTTTTAATATCTTAATCTTTATAATATCTTAATCTTTATATCTTAATCTTTATAATATTCAGTAGGAGAGAGAGAGAGAGAGAGAGAGAGAGAGAGACTTATTAGAGAGAGAGAGAGGCATACCTAAAGCCAAGCTATAAAAAACTGTAGATGCAAGAGAGAGAGAGAGAGAGAGAGAGAGAGAGAGGCAAACCAAAAGCCAAATTAACTGTAGATGAGAGAGAGAGAGAGAGAGGCAAATCAAAAGCCAAGCTAACTGTAGATGCAAGAGAGAGAGTTACAAGGAGTTACAAGGAAAAGAAGTACCCTAGGGGACCTTACGATCCATACAAAGAGGGTACCTGTGGGTTTAGTTGCGCAAGTAGGCGACCGTCCTCGAATGTGTCATGTGAAACCATCAAGGAACACTCGCACAACGGCTTAAACACCTAGACGGTGGTTTAAGGCTTTGTCTAATCTGGACTTGAACTGATCCACAGAGTTGCTGTTGACCACATCAGCAGGAAGCGCGTTCCAAGTACCGCAGATGCTGTATGTAAAGAACTTACCACACAGATCACGGTTGTATCGCTTCAGTTCAAGTTTGTAGCCATGATTCCTGGTTGTGCCCTCACTGAGTTGGAAAATGTCCCTGTAGTCTACATTGTCAAAGCCTCGTAGTATTTTAAACACTTCGATAAGCTGACCACGCAGTCTCCGGGTTTCCAAAGAGAACAGATCGAGTTCTACCAACCGCTCTTTATAGCTCTTGTGTCTAAGAGAGGGTATAAGTTTGGTTGCCCTGGCTTGCACTCGTTCCAATCTAGCGATATCCTTTCGGTAAGAAGGACTCCAAAATTGGACTGCATACTCCAGGTGCGGTCGGACAAGGGAATTGTACAGACAAAGTACTATCTCCTTGTTCCGGTATCCAAACTGTCGCTTTATGTACCCTAACATCCTTTGGGCTTTCTTCTCAGCCTCAATACACTGCTTTGAGAACTTGAGGTCGCTGGTGATAGTTACACCCAAGTCTTTCTCAGTATCAGTGCTTACGAGAGCATTGCCCTTAAGGTTATACTCTGTTCGGGGGTTTCTGTGGCCTATATGCATAACTTTGCATTTGTTCACGTTAAATGGCATTTGCCACGTGTCAGACCACTCCCCGATCTTCCTAAGATCTTCTTGTAAGCGGGTAGTATTTCCTTCTTTCGCGACATTCATACCAAGCTTAGTATCATCGGCGAATTTGGAAATCTTGGCAACCATGTCACCATCCACGTCATTAACATAGATGATAAACAGTAGTGGTCCCAGAACAGAACCTTGGGGAACACCGCTAGTAACGGGCACCCACTCTGAAGCCTGTCCATTCACTACCACCCGCTGCCGTCTGTCACTTAGCCAGTTCTCTATCCAATTTGCCACATTTCCGTCTATGCCCAGTGCACGCACTTTCCGAAGGAGGCGGCGGTGGGGTACCTTATCAAAGGCTTTCTGAAAGTCTAAGTAGACAACATCGACCGCTTTATCCCGATCATGCTCACTGAAAACAAAATGGAAGAATTCCACCAGATTTGTGAGGCATGACCGGTGCTGCCGGAACCCATGCTGGGAACCCCTCAGTAGCAAATTTGATTCTAAGTGTGCTGTTATTTTGTCCACCATGATGCTCTCCATGAGTTTACAGACTATCGAGGTTAAACTGATGGGTCTGTAGTTTGACGGTTGGCTAGCATCTCCCTTCTTGAAGATAGGAGTCACCTCTGCCTCACGCCAGTCTCTAGGAACGCATCCAGTCTGGATTACCATGTTGAAGACCATGCACAGGTGCCGTGATACTTCACCATGCACTTCTTTCAACACTCTAGGTAAGAACCCATCCGGACCGGGGCTGATTTGTGTACTGCCGGGCTCGTCACTTCCTCCAGGTTGCTTCTTCTTCTTCATTTTCTTTTCCTTCTTATTTGATTCCTCGCTTTCCTCTAATCCCTCCTCAACTGTATTGGGTTTTTCTCCCTTCTCCATATTCCCCTCCTCTTTTTCATAACACTTTTCTGCAGTCTCTTTTCCCTCTTCATTGTTGTTGTTCTTCTTGTTGTTGTTCTTCTTCTTGTTCTTCTTTTTGTTCTTCTTCTTCTTGGTCTTTACCGCCGAGGTGGAGCTCTCCGGTGAAGAAGCTCCTTGGACTGCCTTGTCTCTCACATGGCAGTCACACCTCTGTGAGTCCATCCGGAGAACTTCCTCCTTTAGGGAGTTGTTCTCCTTCGTGAGCAGTGAGATGTGCTTCATCAACCTCTCCTCGAGTTTGCACAAGTCGCAGACACTCGAGGAGTCTAGGTCGCTCGCACTCCTCCCGCTGAAGTCCTCACACCAGCGGTACACCTTGCATGTAGTACATGTAAATTTTCTTGCTGATGGACCAGTCATCTCGCTCTAATTCAATTTCAGACCAATAATACAAAAGAAAGGGTAATGTGATTTGGTCTCGCATAAGTCTCATCCGCCTACTTCTAGAAGGTTTTCGGTCGTTCGGCCAACAGAAACCTTATGAGCCAAGCACACCAACCCTAAGGTCTCCCCTGGGCCGGACGGCCCCAATCGTGCCGCAGCTCCCAACTGAGCAGCACAAGAGTCCTAAGTAAATGGGACTCTGATTTTTCGACAGGGGTGCTTGAAGTGTAACCGTCGTCCTACTAATCCCTACTAATCCTCCATCCGCGGCCAAACTTAAAGCAAATAGTAAAACTAAATGTCCACGACTTAATCCGAGATCTTTTACTGGCCTGGCAGCCAGCGAGGCACGAAAGCTCTCTCACCAAAGAGCAGTCGAGCCTTTAGGCACCTAAGAACGGTCACAGGGAGCTGGTCAGGCTTATTAATCTAAGAGAATACCTACGGGGGTCCTGAGGCATCTCCATTACTCGTACCCCACACGCCTGAGATCCCTTCAATCTCAGCCCTTTCGAAACCTGTGAGCGTTAAAAGGCGTTGTTTTAGGAGGTTCCAAAGCCTCCCTTCTCACACGGCATAAGGTAGCTGGTGAGGTCCTTAACAATAAAAACTTATATCGAAAGTGATGAAGATTTTTTTTTTTTTTTTTTTTTTTTTTTTTAGGACAGTTGAAGAGCAGTTGTGAAACTTAATATTAACATGAAGATTTGACAACTCTTAGTCAGGATCCTAATAACGCTACCTTTCTGGCACGGGTAACCCAACTGGACTAAATGTCCCCCAGCATAGCTAGCAAAATTCAAACAGATCACACAAGCTCTCTCACCGACGGCAAGGTGGTTGTCGAGAGAGAGAGAGAGAGAGAGAGAGAGACGAAATCAGGAAAGAACGATACCGAGAGAGAGAGAGAGAGAGAGAGAGAGAGAGAGAGAGAGAGAGGCAAATCAAAAGCCAAGCTAACTGTAGATGCAATGTGGTTGATGTGTGATGCATGACAGATGGTTAAGGATTCCCGTGAGAAAATTGGAGGCTTCTGATTCCTCCTGACCATGCCACGAAAAAACAAGCTCCTTCCAAACACACACACACCTATATGGAAGGGGCTTGTTTGTTTCGTGGCATAGTCAGGAGGAATCAGAAGCCTCCAAACACACACACACACACACACACACACCTATATGGAAGGAGCTTGTTTGTTTCGTGGCATAGTCAGGAGGAATCAGAAGCCTCCAAACACACACACACACACACACACACCTATATGGAAGGAGCTTGTTTGTTTCGTGGCATAGTCAGGAGGAATCAGAAGCCTCCACCACGTCTCATTACTCTCATACACGATCACAGGTTCCAAAGCACAGTACATGAGTGTGTGTTTTCCTCGGCTCCCACACACACACACACTCACTCCTCCTCCTTCACTGAACACACTCACCCCAGTCTCCCAGTCTTCCATCAGTGTTCTAGACAGCTATATACAAGAAGACAGGTAGACAGCTATACAAGAAGACAGTTTGGACTTCAGACATACTTGGGATGGACTTCTGACACTTCACTCCTTCCTTCATTCAGTCAACATAGTGGTTATTAAATATTACTTTACTATGCACAGATAAAATATAATTAACACCATATAAGTGATTTACTAATTAGTCTTCTTCACATCGTTCGCTGTTATTTTCACGAATATTTTATTGCAAGTGTAATTAAGCGAAAGGTACTTTAATTAATTACGACGTAGGACATCAAAAAGTTAACAGTACATATTCTTCACACCTCAACCTTATTAATTAACTACCTCGACAATTCGTGAAAAGGTCTGCAATGAAAAGATCTACAGTGAATGAAAAGGTCTGCAATGAAGATATACAGTGAATGAAAAAGTTGTGCAATGAAAAGATAAACAGTGAAAAGGTCTGCAATGAAAAGATATACAGCGAGTGAAAAAGTTTGAAATGAAAAGATCTACAGTGAAAAGGTCTATAATTATATACTTAATGAAAAGGTCTACAATGAGAGAAAAAGTCTGCAATGAAAAGATCAACAGCGAGTGAAAAGGTCTACAGTGAGGTGAAAATTAAAGGTCTATAGTGAAAAAGTCTACAGTGAAAAGTTCTACAATGAGTGAAAAAGTCTACAGTGAAAAGGTCTACAGTGAGTGAAAAAGTCTACAGTGAAAAGGTCTACAATGAGCGAAAAGTTCTACAATGAGTGAAAAGTTCTACAGTGAAAAGGCCTACAGTGAGTGAAAAGGTCTACAGTGAGTGAAAAGTTCTACAATGAGTGAAAAGGTCTACAATGAGTGAAAAGTTCTACAATGAGTGAAAATTAAAGGTCTACAGTGAAAAAATCTACAGTTAATTAATAGTTCTACAGTTATATCAAACCTTTAAATACCTTCAAGATGTGGACGAGTGAATGGGATATACAGAAGATGCAAGGACTTCCTGCTACTGCTACTGCTACTCCTGCTTCTGCTTCTGCTACTGCGAGAGACGGAGACTACAAGAACTCCCTGGGTCTGGAGGCATTGGCTATATTCGCAGCCCTTGCCTTCGTGATAAGGGTCCTGGTGGATGTGGCCATAAGAATACGAAATGGTCGATCTTTGGTGGTCTCTAATTGGGATGGCTACAGTGTCAACCTAGACCGTCTCAGTCAGGTGGTGGTGGCAATGATAGATGGTGCCTCTCTTCTTTACAACCACAACAACCAACACCACACAGACTGACACACATTCTGGAAAAAAGCAGTATATGTTAATTGGTAGGTCTTTGGTCTCCTGGGATGGCTACAGTGTCAACCTAAACCGTCTCATCAGTCAAGTGATAGTGACAATGATAGATGGTGCCTCTCTTCTTTACAACAACCACAACCACACAGACTGACACACATTCTGGAAAAAAGTTATGCATGTTGAGAGATATTTTGGGATGGTAACAGTATCAATATAGACCGTCTCAGTCAGGTGATAGTGACAATGATAGATGGTGCCTCTCTTCTTTACAACCACAACAACCCCACCACACTGACTGACACACGTTCTGAAAAAAAGTTATGCATGTTGAGAGATATTTTGGGATGGCTACAGTGTCAACCTAAACCGTCTCATCAGTCAAGTGGTGGTGGCAATGATAGACGGTGCCTCTCTTCTTTACAACCACAACCAAACTGACTGACACACGTTAATCTGAAAAAGTGATGGTCTGGGATCTCTTGGGATGATTTTACAGTGTCAACCTAGACCGTCTCAGTCAGGTGGTAGTGACAATGATAGATGGTGCCTCTCTTCTTTACAACCACAACCACCACCAACACCACACAGACTGACACACATTCTGGAAAAAAGTGATGCAAGTTTGATGGTGGTCTGGGATGTTTACAGTGTGAATCTAGATCGTCTCAGTTGCAGGTGATAGTGACAATGATAGATGGTGCCTCTCTTCTCCACCACCACCATCACCATCACCACAACACACACTAACAACACACGTTCTGGATAATGAAAGGCATAAATATCTCCTGAAATCTGAGGGTAATAACAATGACAACTTCGAACGAGTGAGTGACTGTTCTTCTCTTCTCTTCTTTACCACCATGCAAAGAACCCATCACATATACACACACACACCACTACACACATTCTCGATAATATAGACTGGTGGGTTTATCTTTACTATCGGACAATACACGACTATTTTTAACCAATATAGATAGTACCTACAGTTTTACAAGTACTAGATCGTGTCACCTTGGTTATTTCCTCGTGTTCTGTAGTGCATGGCTGAAACAGAAAACACAGGAAGGACACCAGTGCAATTAAATGTTTATAAATAAATATTAGTTTCCAGTGTGTCATGTTTCTCAAATAAAAAGCAATAGAGTGATGATAGAAGAAAAGATTAGTACTATTGGCTACATGAATTGGTACACACACACACACACACACACACACACGCTGTTGTTTCAAGGGTTTACAACATATAGAAAATGTCAGACTATGTATTATTATTATTATTATTATTAGGTTTATTGTTTTGAAATGTCAGACTATGTAACTGTAATACAACATTATTATTATTATTATTATTATTATTATTATTATTATTAGGGTTGTTGTTTTGAAATGTCAGACTATGTAACTACAATACAACATTATTATTATTATTATTATTATTATTATTATTATTATTATTATTATTAGGTTTGTTGTTTTGGAATGTCAGACTATGTAACTGCAAAACAACATTATTATTATTATTATTATTATTATTATTATTATTATTATTATTATTATTAGGTTTGTTGTTTTGAAATGTCCGACTATGTAACTGCAATACAACATTATTATTATTATTATTATTATTATTATTATTATTATTATTAGGTTTGTTGTTTTGGAATGTCAGACTATGTAACTGTAATACAACATTATTATTATTATTATTATTATTATTATTATTATTATTATTAGGTTTGTTGTTTTGGTAATCACTGAGTCACTTGGTAGACCATTCATTGCAGTACTTCCACAATAATGAATGACCTCTCT
Organism: Petrolisthes cinctipes; assembly: GCA_033782935.1. Lineage (NCBI taxonomy): Eukaryota > Metazoa > Arthropoda > Malacostraca > Decapoda > Porcellanidae > Petrolisthes > Petrolisthes cinctipes. Next base: position 27,593 of record JAWQEG010009283.1, read on the forward strand.
TTACATATACACTGTGTAAGGATTTCTGTGGCCAACTGTACATATACCATTCTACATGTAAGTTAATTAAGTACCCTGTGATCGTGTAATAAGAGAATTGGAGGCTTCTGATTCCTCCTGACAATGCCACGAAACAAACAAGCTCCTTCCATATAGGTGTGTGTGAGAGAGAGAGAGAGAGAGAGAGAGAGAGAGAGAGAGAGAGAGAGAGAGAGAGAGAGAGAGAGAGAGAGAGAGAGAGAGAGAGAGAGAGAGAGAGAGTGTGTGTGTGTGTGTGTGTGTGTGTTTCGTGGCAATATTTGAAGGACTCATTTACCTCCAATTTTCTGACTACATCACAGAATCCCTTAAGGGGGTGCTGGAATAGGGGGACAGGCTTGGGGGGGGGGGGTTAGGGGGGTGCGAGAGTAGGGGGACAAGGCTTGTTGGGGGGGGTAGTTAGGGGGTTGTGGGAATAGGGGACAGGCTTTCTACCCCCCCCCCAAACCTGTACACCCCCTATTTCCGCACCCCCCAAACCCCCTCCCAAGCCTGTCCCCCTATTCCCGCACCCCCTAAACCCCCCCAAGCCTGTCCCCTACTCCTGCACCCCCTAAACCCCCCCAAGCCTGTCCCCTATTCCCGCACCCCCAAACCCCCCCCCCCCCCCACCCCAAGCCTGTCCCCCTATTCCCGCACCCCCCAACCCCCCCCCCCCCCAAGCCTGTCCCCCTACTCCAGCACCTCCTTAATTAAATACATATAATATCTGAATACCAAGATAATTTTAACATTACATTAATTATTATCTCACATTAATAATTATATTTTGTTGTGGTTTTGTGTCTACTTAATTAAAAATAATAATAAAAAAATATAATTAGTTACATTTGTCATTTATGTTAATTTGTGTTTATAATTCACTTAAATATTCCTGTAATTTATTTTTTTGTTAATTAAATGTAACTAACTTTTGTGTGGTGATATTATTAAAAGTTATAATTATGTTTCCATGTTTATTTCAATTTAATTATTAACATTTTGATTTATATATATAATTTTTTTAGTGTTTATGTGAGAGTGAATAGTTGTGTGTGTGTGTGTGTGTGTGTGTGTGTGTGTGTGTGTGTGTGTGTGTGTGTGTGTGTGTGTCCTGAGAGAGAGGGGGGGAGGGGACAGGGGAGGACTAGCAAATGCGGGGGGGAGGAGAGAGAGAGAGAGAGAGAGAGAGAGAGAGAGAGAGAGAGAGAGAGAGAGAGAGAGAGAGAGAGAGAGAGAGAGAGAGAGAGAGAGAGAGAGAGAGAGAGAGACAGAGAGAGAGAGAGAGAGAGAGAGAGACAGAGAGAGAGAGAGAGAGAGAGAGGGGGGGGGGGGAATGAAGGAGAATGTCGGTAAGATGAGGAGGAAGTGTGTGTGTGTGTGTGTGTGTGTGTGTGTGTGTGTGTGAGAGAGAGAGAGAGAGACATGTAACAGGTATTAAGAGTATATTATTTCCAAGACAACACACACACACACAGGTAGGTAGCCAGGAGGAGTGACGGTATAGTTACAGCTGGAGTGTTGTTAGGTGAGGTTGGTTGGTTGGGTTGGTGTTGTGTTGTGGTTCTGTCTTTGTCAACAACACACATATTTATCTATCTTCATAAAACAGTCTAGTTAACTATCTTATTTCCCTACTACTACTACTATCATTTACTATCCTCTGTGGGCCCAGTGGGGCTGACTTTATTCTCTGTGAATATTAGTTATCCCCCACAGGGTTAGAATAAAGATTGTTGTAGGATCTGGTCACTTTCTAGTGGATTTGACGAGATCTGTCCACATGGATTAAAAATCCTCGTGAGGTGTACTGCAACCGGAGGACTTTTTTTTTTCTTCACTGCTGTGTGGACCACCAGCACACGGGGGTGCATTTCCCTTTGTATACAGCAGTGTAAACTCCCTCCCCCTTATGGTCCCTTCAGGACTGGTCTCATGGAAGGTACGGCCCCACTTGTACCTCTTGTGGTAACGTGGACTTGGGCCCACAGCACTGGCTGTGGGATCAAAGCCTTCCCCCCAATGAGGCCCCCAGACTCCCTGGTCCAGTAAGCTGTGGTCCCATTTCCTTGGGATGTGCTTCGGTAGCCCAGGCATATAGGGCCAGCCCCTCCTTTATTTTAATTTGTTTTTTCACTGCGACCAGAGTGTACCAGGGGTGTGTGGGGCAGGAGGCCATTCTGCCCCGGGAGAACATCAACAACAACAACTATCCTCTGTCCCTACTACTACTACTATCATTTACTACTCTCTGTCCCTTCTACTACTACTACTACTACTACTACTTAACTATTACTGCCATTTACTATCCTCTGTCCCTACTACTACTACTATCATTTACTATCCTCTGTCCCTTCTACTACTACTACTACTACTACTACTACTACTACTACTACTATTACTGCCATTTACTATCCTCTGTCCCTACTGCTACTGTCATTAACTATCCTCTGTCCTTACTACTACTATCATTTACTACTCTCTGTCTATTCTACTACTACTTAACTATTACTGCCATTTACTATCCTCTATCCCTACTACTACTATAATTTACTATCCTCTGTCCCTTCTACTATCACTACTATCACCTCTCTTCATAATACAGTCTAGTTAACTATCTTATTTCCCTACTACTACTACTACTACTACTACTACTTAACTATTACTGCCATTAACTATCCTCTGTCCCTACTACTACTACTATCATTTACTATCCTCTGTCCCTACTACTACTATCATTTACTATCCTCTGTCCCTTCTACTACTACTACTACTACTACTACCTATACTACCTCTACAACTCATTTACTATACTCTGTCCCTACTACTACTACTATCATTTACTATCCTCTGTCCCTAATACTATCTCTACTACTACCAATACTACCACCACTGTCATTAACTATCTTTTACTATCCTCTGTCCATACTACTACTACTATCATTTACTATCCTCTGTCCCTTATACTATCACTACTATTACCTTTCTTCATAACACAGTCTCATAAACTATCACTATTTCCCTACTACTACTACTACTACTACTACTACCTTTACTACTACTACTACTACTTAACTATTACTGTCATTTACTATCCTCTGTCCCTACTGCTACTATCATTTACTATCCTCTCTCCATTCTACTACCCCACTACTACTATCATTTACTATCCTCTGTCCCTTCTACTATCACTACTATCACCTCTCTTCATAATACAGTATAGTTAACTATCATATTTCCCTACTACTACTACTACTACTACTACTATTACTACTACTACCTTTACTACTACTACTACACATTTTCCTACCTACCACATTCAACTATCACTACCACTACCCCACTACTATCATTAACTATCCTATTTCCCTACTACTACTCAACTACTACTGTCATTAACTATCCCCCTGTCCCTTCTACTTCCACCTACTATCAACACTACTACTACTACTATCACCACTACTACTACCTCCTATCATTATTATCAGTAATTTTTTCCACTAGTTTTGCCATTACACTTCAAGCATAAAAAAAACAATTACAACAACAACAACAACCACAATTACCACAACTACAACTATTAATACAACAAAAACAATTACAACAACAACAACAACCACACACACACACACACACACACAACTACAACTATTACTAAACTAAACTATTACTACAACTACAACTATTACAACAACTACAACTATTACAACAACTACAACTATTACAACAACTACAACCTATTAATACAACTACAACTATTACAACAACTACAACTATTAATACAACTACAACTATTACAA
>JAWQEG010009284.1:0-26946 GCA_033782935.1 Petrolisthes cinctipes
GGGAGGGAGGAGAGACAGGAGAGTAAAAGAAATGTAATGGGATAAGGCAAATAGGGAACCGAGACTGGAGGGACAGAGAATGAAGACAAGAGAGTAAGGGAAGGAGTATTCGTGACAGGAGAAAAGAGAGAGAAAAAAAAAAAGGAATGGAAGCCAGAAAGGAGAGAAAAATAGGTAGATAAGTAAATAAGCGAGGGAGAGGTAGTCTAAAAGGACGACGAGAAAATAATGGTGTAAACGAGGTGAAGGGAAGGGTAAGGGAGCAGGTGTTGTGGAAAGGAAGGGGCAGGTTAGAACACATGTGAAGGGTAAGAGACAAGACAAGCTGAGGGATGTAGGGGAAGGATAATAGGGAGTGGTGGTGGTGGGGGGGGGGAACCAAAACTTAGGACTGCATGGGGTAGAGGAAATGGAAATAATAAGGAATGGAGAATACTGGCAATGTGTGAGTGGAGAAATTGGAGTTGTTGTGAGAGATAGATGAATAATTATGAAAGGAAGAGAGGGTGACTGAGAAGGATGACAGTAAAGTAAAGGAGAGAGAGTGAGGTATAGAAGTAAAAGGCAGAAGAGAAAAAGACTTAAAGTGAAGGACGAAGGTAGGTAGGTAGGTAGGTAGAGGTGAGGGTATAGGAGTGACAGGTAACCAGGTAAACAGGAGGTAATTAGTTAACACGAGTCATTACCCGAGTTCCTTCCCCTCTCGTACCTCTCCCCCCCCCCTCCTTCCTTCCCTCCTCTCCCATGTTCCTTTTCCTCTACTCTCCCTCTCCTTCTCTCCCATATTCTCCCCCTTTCCTCCCATCTTCCTTTTCCTCTAATCTCCCTCTCCTCTCCCATATTCCTTCTCCTCTAATCTCTCTCTCCTTCTCTCCCATGTTCTCCCCCTTTCCTCCCATCTTCCTTTTCCTCTAATCTCCCTCTCCTTCTCTCCCATCTTCCTCTTCCTTTTCCTCTAATCTCCCTCTCCTTCTCTCCCATCTTCCTTCTCCGCTAACCTCCCTTTCCCCTCCCCTCCTTCTCTCCCATATTCTCCCCCTTTCCTCCCATCTTCCTTCTCTGATCTCCCGTTCCTCCCCCCCTCCTACCACCCCGTTCCCTCCATTATTCTCCCATCTTCGTTCTTCACTAATCTTTTCCTTTCCTCCCTCCTACCACCCCATTCCCTTCCACTATTCTCCCCATTTCCCTCTTTCTCTATCCTCCCTCCTATCACCCCTGTTTCCTCCCAACCACACTTCTCTCAACATCAACATTTTCTTCCCATTTCAAATATTTTCTTTACTCTCTATCCCTTTTCCTCCCACGTACTTTTTCCTACTCCCTACTCAACCTACTTACTCCCATTCTCTAGTCAACCACTCTCCCTGCCCCCCCCCCTCTTTCCCCTCCCAGCTTCCCCCCCCCTCCCCCTCGCCAGTAGAATATGATAATACCCTTCATTAAAAAAACGATCCCAGTAACTTACGACGCAAGAAACTTTCCAAATCGAAGTTGGGTCAGAATGGATCTGCATGGCGCTGGGGTTGTGGGAGGGGGCGGAGGGAGAGGGGGGAGGGAGAGGGGGGAGGGAGAGGGGGGAGGGAGAGGGGGGAGAGAAGGGGGGAGAGGGGGGAGAGAGGGGGGAGAGAGGAGGGAGAGAGGGGGGAGAGGGGGGAGAGAGGGGGGAGAGAGGAGGGAGAGAGGGGGGAGAGGGGGGGAGGGGAAAGCTGAGGGTGGAACAGGGGTTGGGGGGAAGGTGGGGAAAGATGGGGAGGGGGCTGAAATGGAGAATGATAGGAAGGGAAAGGGGAGGTGAGGAAGAGAGAAAGGGAATGATAGGAAGGGAAAGGGGAGGAGAGGAAGAGAGAGAGAGAGGGAATGTAGGTTGGAAGGAGAATAAGGGAAGATACGGGAAAGGGGGGGGAGAAAGGGAAGGAAAGGGAGTGTGAAGAGAAAAAAAAGAGGGATTACAAAACACGAAGGTCTACATGCAGCAGGTAAGGAAAAAAAAAAAAAAAAAAGAGTTCAAACACATAATTGGCGAATCAGAAAATGCAGACGGATGAAACAGAGAGACAGATGTGGGAATAGTAAAAATAATAATAATAATAATAATAAAATACACGTAGAGTCTGGCAGAAAAGAAGATTACACGACAAAAGAGTGGAGTGGAGAAGTGGAAAGATGTGGAGTAAATATAAAAGTCCTATAGGTTAGATTATAGAACGGTATAGTGGAGTGGAGTAGAGTAGAGTAGAGTAGAGTAGAGTTAGTTTACAGTATTTGTGAGAGGGTTTTTGGTTTTGCTTAGTTTGTAGAGGAGGAGAGGGAGAGGAGGAGAGGGAGAGGAGGAGAGTGAAGTAGAGAGCAGAGGAGTAAAGATAGTGGATAGCAGAGTTGTAAGGAGAAGAGAAGTGGTAGAGAGTGGAGATGTAAAGAGTGGAATGGGAGAGAGTGGAGATGTAAGTAAGAAGTGGAATGGGAGTGAGTGGAGATGTAAGAAAGGAGTGGAGTGGGAGTGGAGAAGTGGAGTGGGAGTGAGTAGAGATGTAAGTAATGAGTGGAGTGGGAGTGAGTGAAGATGTAAGGAAGATGGAGTGGGAGTGAGTGGAGATGTAAATAAGGTGGAGTGGGAGTGAGTGGAGATGTAAGTAAGGAGGAGTGGGAGTGAGAGTGAGTGGATATGTAAGTAAGGAGAAGTGAAGAGGAGTGGGAGTGAGTAGAGATGTAAGTAATGAGTGGAGTGGGAGTGAGTAGAGATGTAAGTAATGAGTGGAGTGGGAGTGAGTGGAGATGTAAGTAAGGAGAAGTGAAGAGGAGTGGGAGTGAGTGGAGATGTAAATAAAGAGGAGTGGAGTGGGAGTGAGTGGAGATGTAAGGGAGGAGTGGAGTGGGAGTGAGTAGAGATGTAAGTAATGAGTGGAGTGGAGTGGGAGTGAGTGGAGATGTAAGTAATGAGTGGAGTGGGAGTGAGTGGAGATGTAAATAAGGAGAAATGAAGAGGAGTGGGAGTGAGTGGAGATGTAAATAAGGAGGAGAGGAGTGGGAGTGAGTGGAGATGTAAGTAAGGTGGAGTGGAGTGGGAGTGAGTGGGAGTGAGTGGGAGTGAGAGGAGTGGGTAACCTGGCCATCTGCATATCTTACCCAGCCTCCCAATCTTAGCTGGCTCTCTAATTATGGGCCAGAACCCCTGATCCTAACTACACCACCACCACCACCACCACCATTATGATCATCTCTCCTCTCCCTCCCTCATTCTTTCTTCTCCTCTCCCTCCTCTCCCTCCCTCATTCTTTCTTCTCCTCTCCCTCCTCTCCCTCCCTCATTCTTTCTTCTCTCCCTCCCTCATTCTGTCTTCTCCTCTCTCTCCCTCATTCTTTCTTCTCTCTCTCCCTCATTCTTCTTCTCTCTCTCCCTCATTCTTTCTTCTCCCCTCCCTCATTCTTTCTTCTCCTCTCCCTCCCTCCCTCATTCTTTCTTCTCCTCTCCTCTCCCTCCCTCATTCTTTCTTCTCCTCTCCCTCCTCTCCCTCCCTCATTCTTTCTTCTCCTCTCCCTCCCTCATGCTTTCTTCTCCTCTCCCTCATTCTTTCTTCTTCTCTCCCTCCCTCCCTCATTCTTTCTTCTCCTCTCCCTCCCTCATTCTTTCTTCTCCTCTCCCTCCCTCCCTCATTCTTTCTTCTCCTCTCCCTCCCTCCCTCCCTCATTCTTTCTTCTCCTCTCCCTCCCTCCCTCATTGTTTCTTCTCTCCCTTCCTCATTCTTTCTTCTCCTCTCCCTCCCTCCCTCCCTTTTTTTTCTTCTCTCCCTCCCTCCCTCATTCTGTCTTCTCCTCTCCGTCTCTCCCTCATTCTTTCTTCTCCTCTCCCTCCCTCCCTCATTCTGTCTTCTCCTCTCCCTCCCTTCCTCATTCTTTCTTCTCTCCCTCTCTCCCTCATTCTTTCTTCTTCTCTCCCTCCCTCATTCTTTCTTCTTCTCTCCCTCCCTCATTCTTTCTTCTTCTCTCCCTCCCTCATTCTTTCTTCTCTCCCTTCCTCATTCTTTCTTCTCCTCTCCCTCCCTCCCTCATTCTTTCTTCTTCTCTCCCTCCCTCATTCTTTCTTTCTTCTTCTCTCCCTCCCTCATTCTTTCTCCTCTCCCTCCCTCATTCTTTCTTTCTTCTCCTCTCCCTCCCTCATTCTTTCTTGCTCATTCTTCCATTTCTTCTTGTTTTCCTTACCTACCTATTCTTTCTTTGTGTTGTCTCTGTTTCTCTTCTGTGTCCTGTCTTCTTTTTATCTTCCCTTCCCTTTCTATTACCTCATCTCTTTTACCCACTCCTTTTATTCCCTTCCTCTTTTTTCCTTCTCATTTCCCTCTCTTCTCTCTCCTTGCGTTACACTCTTTGGTTATTGCTTCCTCTCTTTTCTCCTTCCTTTTCCAATATTCATTTGGGTTTCTCGGTCTTCTGTCTCCTCTCTGCTTTTACTTTTCCTACATTTTCATTCATTATTTATCTATCGTCTCTCACGCTCCTTACTATGTCTATACGTACATACCGTTCATTCTATATCCTTCCTTTTTTGTTTGTCTCTCCCTAGTAACTTGTCTTCTCTCTCTCCATCCCCTCCCTCTCTCTCTCTCTCTCTCTCTCTCTCTCTCTCTCTCTCTCTCTCTCTGGCCCCTCGCTCTCTCTCTCTTTTTCTCCCCGGCCCCTCTCTCCATCTCCTCTCCCCGGCCCCCCCTCTCTCTCTCTTTCTCTCCCCGGCCCCTCTCTCCATTTCCTCTCCCTGGCCCCTCTCTCTTCCCTCCTCTCCCACTACTCTCTCTCTCTCTCTCCCCCAAACCATCAATCCTTCAATCAATCACAAGGAACGAGCGAGTTTTTTTTTCCCCAAGATCCACAATAGTCATCTTGTACGATTGTGATTGGCGGAGATATGAGGGATGGGTGAGGGGAGGAGGGGAGGGGAAAGGGATGAAAGGGAGGGGGGAATGTAAGGAGGGGAGGGGTAGGGGATGGAAGGATGGGTGAAGGGAGGAGGAGGGGAATGGAAGGAGGGGAGAGGAGGGGAAAGGGAGGGGGGAATGTAAGGAGGGGACGGGAGGGGAAAGGGAGTGGAGAATGTAAGGAGGGGACGGGAGGGGGGGAATGTAAGGAGGGGAGAGGGGAGTGGAAATGGAAGGAAGGCATGGGGGAGGGAAAATGGAGGAAAGGGAGGGGAATGGAAGGAGGAGAGAGAGGAGAATGGAAGGAGGGGAGTGGAAATGGAAGTAGGGGAGGGGAAGGAAAGCGAAGTAAGGGAAGGGGAAAATGTAAAAATGTAAAGGGGATATGCATTTTGAAAAGGAAGAGGAGAAATGGATAAAATAGGAGAGTGGATATGAAAGAAAGAGATGCAATGTATGAGTCAGGGAAAAGAAATGATGAGGGACGAAGGAAAAGAGTCAGGGAGGAAAAGGAAAGGATGAGGGACGAAGGAAAAGAGTCAGGGAAAGGAAAGGAAAGGATGAGGGATGAAGGAAAAGAGTCAGGGAAGGAAAGGAAAGGATGAGGGACGAAGGAAAGGATGAGGGACGAAGGAAAAGAGTCAGGGAAGGAAAGGAAAGGATGAGGGATGAAGGAAAAGAGAGTAAGGTAAAAAAGGAGAGAATGAGATCTAGGAAAAAGGGATGAAATGGATGAAATACAGAAGAATGGGAGGAGGAAAGAAAAGAATCAAAGGGAGGTTGGGGGTGGGGGGTGCAGGGTGGGGTGGAGAGAAAATGTCTACAACTTTACATGAATGGGTATAGGGAAAGATGGGTGGAAGAGTATGTAGGGGGGGTAGAGGGGTATGTAGGGGGGGGTGGAGCAATATTTGTGTGTGTGTGAGGGGGGGGGCATGGAAGAAGGGGTTAGGTGTGTGTGTGTGTGTGTGTGTGATGAGTGCAAAGGAAGAAGATAAGAGGAGGAAAGAATGAACAGAGGTAAGAGTAGAGTAGAAAAGCGAAAAAAAAAAGTGTTGGTGGTGTGGAAAGGACTATACACATAATAAGGAAGAGTGGTAAGATGAGAATGAATGAGCCCAGGTGGGAAGATGAGCACCAAGTTAATTAGCAGGTTAAAAGGAAGGAGACAAGGATGGACAGTGAAAGGGAGGAAAGTAATGAATGAGGAAGGAATAGGGGATGAAGGAAAGATGGAAAGTAGAGGAATGAGGAAGGAATAGGGGATGAAGGAAAGATGGAAAAGAGAGGAATAGGGGATGAAGGAAAGATGGAAAAGAGAGGAATGAGGAAGGAATAGGGGATGAAGGAAAGATGGAAAATAGAGGAATGAGGAAGGAATAGGGGATGAAGGAAAGATGGAAAAGAGAGGAATGAGGAAGGAATAGGGGATGAAGGAAAGATGGAAAATAGAGGAATGAGGAAGGAATAGGGGATGAAGGAAAGATGGAAAAGAGAGGAATGAGGAAGGAATAGGGGATGAAGGAAAGATGGAAAAGAGAGGAATGAGGAAGGAATAGGGGATGAAGGAAAGATGGAAAAGAGAGGAATGAGGAAGGAAAGATGGAAAAGAGAGGAATGAGGAAGGAATAGGGGATGAAGGAAAGATAGAGGAAGGTGAATGAATGAATGTGATTGGTAGGAAGATGAAGAAGTGGGAAGGTGACGTGGGCAATGAAACAGGGGAGATGGTGAAGAGAGAGGAAGGGGAGATGGTGAAGAGAGAGGAGGTGGAGATGGTTGATAATAAACGATTGGAAGGAGAGAAAAAAAAAAAGAGATAACGAAGAGAGGATGGAATCGGAAAGGTAATGAAGGAATGAGAAAAGAAGTGGAGCTGAAGGGTAATAAAGGAAGAAAGGAGGGTGGTGAGGGAAGATAATGAAGGAAAGAGGAAGGGAGAAAATTAGGAAAAAGATGTGAAGGAAGGAGTGTCTGCCAGAAGTGAAAGAAAATGAAATGAAGGAAGAAGGAAGGAAGGAAGGAAGGACACGAAGTGGATAATGGATGGAAAGAAGGAAGAGGGAAGAGAAAGGAAGGACAGAATGAAATAATGAAAAAATGTGAGAGAAGGAAGAACGAAATGGATGAGGAAAATGAAGGAAAGGGAAATGGAAGCTAAATAAAAACTAATTATTTTAAGTGTTGGTTTTTTGTATAATGTAGAGTTTGGAGGAAGCAAAAGCCTCCCATTAGTTGATAGCTTGGCACACTTATGGAAGAAGGTATGGAAGGAAGGAAGGATGATGAAGGTGATGTAAGAAAGAAAAGGTATAAGATGAAATTAAAAGAACAAAAGGATTACTATAGGATGAGAAGAGAGAGAGAGAGAGAGAGAGAGAGAGAGAGAGAGAGAGAGAGAGAGAGAGAGAGAGAGAGAGAGAGAGAGAGAGAATACACATACCCACACAATCACCCACCTCACACACACACACACCTAACCCCTTCTTCCATGCCCCCCCCCCCTCACACACACACACACACACACACACACCAGGATGTAGGGTTTTGTAATAAAAATGTGAGGTAATTTGCCGCCTCATCGCCGAGCCGTGATGGGTTCCGCCGCTAATCTTATGCAAAATGAAGGTCTATTTCACAGTCCAGCAGGCACGAGCATCCATCTCCACCCGGAGGACCATTATTCCAAACTCTCTCAGGCTCCGGGGAAACTAACTCCTCGCTAGGCTACCTTTCCTTTTCTCTTTACAACGACGGGTCCAGGGGGCATCGAATTATCTTATCCACAGTTAAAGGGTGGTAGTAATCTAGACCTATATATGCAATTCTAACTTAACCTGACCTTATCTATCTACATCAATTTAACCTATTCTGATTTGACTTGCACAAACCTAACTTATCCTATGCTGACCTGGCAATCGTCTCATTTCTTTTGAGCTAATGTTAATGATGTATGTACTCGGCTCCTACACAGACAATTCCCTGTACCTTTAGACACTTGGGAATAATGCACCCGAGACCATTATTATTCCCTATGGCCTGCGCTCGCCCCGCCCCGCCCCGCCCCGCCCCGCCCTTCCAAGTTGCATGGGTCCCTGACACGGCTTCCGGGGCAAAACGGGTCCAAGTAACGCTGATACGGAAGGAAGGAAGGAAGGAAGGAAGGAAGGAAGGAAGGAAGGAAGGAAGGAAGGAAGGAAGGAAGGAAGGAAGGAAGGAAGGAAGGAAGGAAGGAAAGAAGGAAGGAAGGAAGGAAGGAAGGAAGGAAGGAAGGAAGGAAGGAAGGAAGGAAGGACGTAGAGGCGTGGGTTACCTATTTCATCCCACACCTCAAATTCAGAAAACCAGACACATCATAAGTACCATGTGATCGAGTATGAAATTTGGAGGCCTCTGATTCCTTCTATCTATGCCACGAAACACGGAGCTCCTTCCATATAGAACATGTTTCGAGGCAATATTTGAAGGACTCATTTACCTCCAATTTTCTGACTACATCACAGTCATGGTCCCTTAATCTGCTCTGCTCTACTCTGACCTCCCCTGCCCTGACATTCTTCCACTCCCTTCACTACACTGTATTAACTTGTCCTGTTTTTTGGTCCATTCCTATACCTTGTCTGGTCCAATTTTGTCCCTTCTTTCTTTACCTTGTTGTAGGTGTGATGGCTGACGATGACATTCCTACCAGGCCTATCATCATCTGTCCCTCCTTCACCTCTGATTCCTACTCCTTCATCATTATCATCATTATCACTTTCTGCTTCTCTCTCCCCCCCCCCCATCATCTCTCCACGTGTTATCTCCTCTCCTGGCCATCTCTCCACGTGTTATCTCCTTTCCTGGCCATCTCTCCACATGTTCTCTCCTCTCCTGGCCATCTCTCCACGTGTTCTCTCCTCATCTGGCCATCTCTCCACGTGTTCTCTCCTCTCCTGGCCATCTCTCCACGTGTTATCTCCTCTCCTGGCCATCTCTCCACGTGTTCTCTCCTCATCTGGCCATCTCTCCACGTGTTCTCTCCTCTCCTGGCCATCTCTCCACGTGTTATCTCCTCTCCTGGCCATCTCTCCACGTGTTCTCTCCTCACCTGGATTTCTATCGCACCTGTCCTCCCCCTCATCTACTCCCCTCCGCCTCATCAGTCTCACTTCACACCTAATTAACACCCTCCATACCTGTCCAGCCTCTCTCCCCAACCACCCTTTCTCTCCCTCCTGCCTTTTCTCACTTTTTTTTTTTTTTTTCCTCTCTCTCTCTCTCTCTCTCTCTCTCTCTCTCTCTCTCTCTCTCTCTCTCTCTCTCTCTCTGTAACCCATCTTTTAAAAGCATATCAATATAACAAGAACAATATATAAACAGAGAACACTTAAATCCAGCAACCTTTCTTCTTCCACACTGACCCATCCATCCCCGCCGAGTAAAAACAAGTGATATTATTCAACTACCTTCTGTAGACAATTTATTATATAATACAAATACCTGGTGCAAAATTCATAAGAGCCATTAATTAACCCATTGAATCTCATAGTGTGATTGAAACCTGACTAACTCCAGACAATTTGGGATAAACAGTGTTACCTTCAGACTCATTTCATTCTCTTTTTTTTTTTTATTATTATTATTTTTTTTTTGAGGTGGTAATTCCAATTTTGGTCGAAATGGGACTACATATTCCTCCAAATTATGCTCTCAGAAGGGCTATCTAATCCTCCAATCATATATGCTACCAAACAGATCCCCGACCAACATGACATAATCTGATGGAACCAGCAGCTCTCTAATTCGCCAAGAGGAGATGCTGGATGCTAAAGTCTATATTTTTACGACAACCTACCCAGATTAACTTCAGCCCAATTCGTCCTTCCTTGTTCTATTCTTACTTTTCGTTCTTTCTTGTTCTATTTTTTTCGTCTTTCCTTGTTCTATTCTTTCCCTTCTTCCTTCCTTGTTCTGTTATTTACCTTCTTTCCTTGTTCTATTCTTTCTTCCTTCTTTCCTTGTTCTATTCTTTCTTCCTTCCTTGTTCTATTCTTTCCCTTCTTCCTTGTTCTATTCTTTCATCCTTCCTTATTCTATTCTTTCTTCCTTCCTTGTTCTATTATTTCCTTTCTTCCTTGTTCTATTCTTTTCTTTCTTCCTTCCTTGTTCTATTCTTTCATCCTTCCTTCCTTGTTCTATTCTTTCATCCTTCCTTGTTCTATTCTTTCTTCCTTATTCTATTCTTTCATCCTTCCATATTCTATTCTTTCTTCCTTCCTTGTTCATAGTATTCCTTTCCTCACGGTTGACTTGGCCTGTATTAACTTGAAGGGGTCTAGCCTACACATCTCTTCCTTTCTTTTTTAATCGTTCATTCTCATCTTTGTTATTGTCATTATCGCATACTGCCTCCTTCACTAACTTGAGCTGCCCTATGCACTCCATTCTTGCTTTATGGTCGTTTCTCTTCTGTCCCTCTTCCCTTTCATCGTCCATACGTTCTCATTAGCCATTATTCCCTCATCAACCTGATCATCATATGCCTTCTACTCCTGTTCCTCCTTACGTTGTCATCAATCTCTTCATTTACCTCTTCCAATTATCCGCCATTTCCTCTTTACCGACTCACCCGTTTTCCCTATGCAGTACTATACTCTCTCTGGACATACATTCATCTTAGTACCCCCTCTCCTCTAACTATAACGGCTCCATTTTCTACAAGTGATTAAGGTATGTTTGGAGTAGAGTAGAGTATCTTTCATGCCTTTGCTTCTCCCTCGCTTTATTCATTTACTTCATTTACACGGTCAGTACACGTGCTTATCTTCTAAATGGAGAGGGATGGGAGTGGGAAATACGGAGAGAAGAGAGAGCTGAGGAGTGGACAGGACATTTGATTGGGATAGGGTCGAGATTGGTAGGGAGGAAGAAAAGGGTCTATAATTGAGTGAACAGATAGTCTGATGGGCATGGATGGGGTTAGGTAGGGGGCCGGGTTAGGTAGGGGGCCGGGGCAGGGCAGGGCAGGGCAGGGCAGGGCAGGGCAGGGCAGGGCAGGGCAGGGCAGGGCAGGGCAGGTCGGGTCGGAGGAGGAGGGGAACCTTGCGAGCAGAGGCACCACTAACTGTCACCGGCTGATTCCCTCCATGACTCAACCTCCGGGCGAACATCAGCAGTTTTTAACGAAGGTCGCTGTGTGGATATTTCATGGTGCCAGGCTAAGAGGCTCCTTTGTCTCCTCCCTGTGTGATGGTGGGTGCCTCAGCTGTCACCTCCCTACACACACACACACACACACACACACACACACACACACTAACACTGACTACACACACAAACACACACACATCCAAGACCACATTCTCCTAACCCCCCCCCCCCCAACACACACACACCGACACTCCTACACACACACACACACACACACACACCAGCATCCAAGACCACATTCTCCTACCACACATACCTCAGGCCTCTCTCAATCTATCTGTATAGTTTGTCCACACTTTCTGTCATACTCCTGGTTTATGGGTTCAGTTTAGAGTTCCTTGTTGTTGTGGTTCGTGTCAGGTTGGCCGCTTGATTCATACGAGTAAATAAGTTAGTACACCTGCCAATGTCTTATTTTTGGATAACACTTCTATATTCTGGTTTGTCTCCCATTTTATGTTCCTTTCGTAAGCACAATAAGCTTGGGTTTCAGGGAGATGATGGTGGTTTATTGTGATTGCAGTCGTGCATTTCCAGTTTCCAGTTCAACTAACCATGCATTTTATTCTAAGTAATCTCATTTCAATTTTCCAGGCAGCTCCCAAATAGAAGCTCGAATCCGGTTTTTAATTTTTCTATTGAGCCTCTAATATTATTCTTAATTCCGGAATTTCCTGAGAAGTCAATTCCTCAAGCACTACCCGTTCCAGCTAAAAAATAATTCTATCCTCTTTCCAGTTCATAGAAATCACTCACTCCTTCCAGACCAATCCAGTATTTCCACTTTTCAGTCTACTCACTCGATCCTTTTTCTTCCAGTCCCTCTTATTCCTTCTTTCACTCAAGTCTCTCAATCCTTCCATTTTACATCACTCTCTTCCTTCAATCGTTTCTTACTTCCAATTCACACAATAAATCTTCCTCCCAGTATACATGTCTCTCGTTCACTCATGTTCATAATTATCAGTTCTCATCTTTCCAGTCCACACTAGTTCCACATCATTCCAATCTACAACAGCCTCAGTCATCCTTTCCAGTTCATGCTAGTTAATCATCTTTCCAGACCACACCAGTCCCAAATTTACCCAGTCCATACAACTTCCTCATCTTTCTAGTCAATTCCAGTTCCACACCAGTCCAATTCCCCATCATTCCAGTCCACACCAGTCCCAGTCTCCCTTTCCAGTTCACACCAGTCTCAGTCTCCCTTTCCAGTCCACACCAGCCCCAGTCTCCCTTTCCAGTTCACACCAGTCTCAGTCTCCCTTTCCAGTCCACACCAGTCCCAGTCACCCTTTCCAGTCCACACCAGCCCCAGTCTCCCTTTCCAGTCCACTAATACACCAATCCAATTCCCCATCATTCCAGTCCACACCAGTCCCAGTCTCCCTTTCCAGTCCACTAATACACCAGTCCAATTCCCCATCATTCCAGTCCACTCCAATTCCTCAGACTACACCATCAGTTCCTCCTTTCCCGGTCCAGTCGTCATGCGAGGGTGGCCGAAGACAAGTCTGGTCTTAACTTCTTACAGGGGATAATGAGAGGGACGGGTATTAGGGAGAATCAAGAGGGAGGAAAAAGGATGGAAAGCGAGGGAGCATGAAGATGGAGGATTGAGTAGGATCAAAAGGACGGAATGGAGAGAGAGAGAGAGAGAGAGAGAGAGAGAGAGAGAGAGAGAGAGAGAGAGAGAGAGAGAGAGAGATTAAACCCCTACCAGTACTTCTCCTCCTCCTCCTCCTTCCGTCCTTCTTTCTCCTTCTCATTTTCCACCTTTGATTTCATTGTTCTCGTTTCTCTACTTTCCTTCCTTCCCCCCCTCTCTAAAATTTCGGGGCTTTCCATCTCATACCTTCCTCATTTCCCATTACATCTCTTTTAATCTCTCTTGTTACTATCTCTCTCTCTCTCTCTCTCTCTCTCTCTCTCTCTCTCTCTCTCTCTCTGGGTATTCGAATGTTCTCCGTTTCAATATTTCCATATTCCTACAAGCCTTTTTCTACAATTCTTTTCCATTTCCCTCCATTCCATTCCCTCCTCTCCCTGCACTTTATCCTTGTTCTCTCCCCCCCTCCTCCACACCTTTCACACTTCTGTTTCCATTTACTTGCCTCACACCTATTCTCTTGCTTCCTTCCATTCACTCACTCTCAATCCTTTTCACTCACCCTCAATTCTTTTGCCTTGTTCACTTACACTCACTCATATTTATTCACTTTCACTCTCTCTCTCTCTCTCTCCTCCGTCTCTCCTCTCTCCTCTCTCTCTCTCTCTCTCTCTCTCTCTCCTCTCTCTCTCTCTCTCTCTCTCTCTCTCTCTCTTCACCTTCACTCAGATCCACTCATGCTCACCATTATTCTCTCATTCTCTTACATTCATAATTATACTCACTTTCATTCACCTTCACTTTGTTCTTAACCCAACACTCAATGACATATTCACAGTCTTTCTTACTCTGCCAGTGTTGGTTGGTTCACTTTCAGATGTATTTCATTCTACATGGGATATGGATAAGAGGTGAAAATGTCAAAGCAACGGAGTTCAGTAATTCAGGAAACTAGTTAGTCCCTCAAGCCTTTGGTCGATTCAAATCCAGTTGTTAATTATAATCACTGGACATTTTCTATTTTTTCAGCTTGCCAAACTTTTTACAATCTACCCTTCCACCCTTCAGCACTCAGCTTCTATTTATGCCTCTGTCGAACCTCCACCACTGTTTTATTCAACCTTTGTATTCCCCTGTTCCCAATCTTCTCTACCGTCACCCCCCTGTCCTGCACTATCCACCTTCCTATCCTAGTCTGTCCTCCCTGCAATGGTTTTCCTTCACCTTACGGCCCCCCTGTCACTACCTTGTTCACTTTCTATCCTGCTACCTTGCCTTGACCTACTCTTGACCAGACCAACTTTCAACCCATTGCTCCGTCTTGCCGTTTCGGCCTTCACCATTCTAAATTCCAGCCCATTGCAGTCCCCTGGCCAGCCTCACTTCCAGCTCTTTGTAATACCCTGGCCAGCCCTAACTTAGAGCACCTTTTCATGCACTTGCTAGTTAAACTTTCATCCCAATGCAATACCTTAGTCAGCCCAATTTCCAATCCTTGCCAGCCCAACATAGATCCCTTTTTCCTGCCCTAGCCAGCCCAACTTCAGGTCCGTGTCGTGTCCTGCCGTAGCCGGGTCAGGAGTCACGTCCGGGGGAGAACAGTATCAATGGCGTGATCAGTGTCACGTCTCCCTCCACTATTATGTCTGGGAGGTGTGTTATCAGACCCAGACCCACCCTGCCCTGGCCACGCCCCAGGGAAAGGGTACATGGCCCGGGGAAGGAAACAGGTGTGGTGGTGGTGGTGGTGGCAGAAGGAGTGATGATGGAGGATAGCTGTGGTGGGAATGTTGATATGTTGAGAAACGAGACGCGTGATGTGGTGTGTGTGTGTGTGTGTGAGTGTGTGTGTGTGTGTGTGTGTGAGTGTGTGTGTGTGTGTGTGTGTGTGTGTGTGTGTGTGTGTGTGTAACGGGGATACGTGAAAGTGTAGTGTGGTGTGATATATTGTGGGGTGAGTGTGTGTTGTGTGGTACGGAATCACACTACCACAAACTATCCTACAGACTCCCTCAAAACACCTACAAGCTTTTTCTGATTACTCTTCCCTTTCTAACAGAGTCCACGACCAGAACCTCTAGTGCACACCGGAAACAGTCCACTCTAAACTCCACGCAGTAAATGTGTTTAAGAATACAATTGGAAGGTATAAAATGCATCTATAATAGTCCTTGCAAATAGTGACAAAAAACTCCATAATCTCGTTCCAATCACTCACATCATGGTCGTGTTTAAGCAAAAGTGCTACACAGTATTGCCACCAATAGACGTGAACTATATTATAAACGCTCCAGAACCAGTCATAATCTCATTCGGCCTTGGTGAGTCTGTGGTGGGAACTTTGACTCGTCACGTCTGTTTCCAGTGTACAGTCAGAGTCAAAAGTCATGTCGCCCCTCTTGTCTCTCTGACTGTGAAGAACTCTGGATTGGTTAGTTGTATATTTATGTAAGCATGACGGTATATTAGTTTATTCGAGGAAATATGAATATCCGAGTTAACTATATCTAACTGGAGAGGCGCTTGACTTCTCAATGTGACTGACTGCACACAAGATAAAAAGAAATATTAAATTGCACCATTTACCGCACCTAACATTCTCAGACACAGGAGGAAGCGTTTTAAAATACGTGAGGTCGGGGCAAACATAACACGTTGTAATACCTAAAACTTTTAAATTACAGCAAATGAAACTAGTTACGATGATATATAAGTAGAGGTTCCGTAAAGAGATTATACAGATCTGGGTGTAAAGAGCATGATCATTTCCGTATCCATCAAAACCCAGGGTCGTCGTCACTTTTTTATGCACCCCAAGGTAAAAAGAGTTGAGGCAGGTCAGTGTGGGACAACAGTAGACCAGACCAGACCAGACCACACCAGAACAGACTAGAGCAGACCAGACCAGACCACACCAGACCAGACCAGAGCAGACCAGACCAGACCAGACTACACCAGACCACACCAGAACAGACCATACCAGACCACACCAGAGCAGACCACACCAGACCACACCAGACCAGACCAGACCAGACCAGACCAGACCACACCAGACCAGACCAGACCAGACAGACCAGACCACACCAGACCACACCACACCAGACCAGACCAGACCAGACCACACCAGACCACACCAGACCAAGACGAGCAGGACAAGGCAGGGATACTTGTACAGCCACAATCAAATAACCACCGACACTTTCCTTCCATCGTGCAAATAAATCAGTATCATATCAAACTATAATCTTACAACACCACCTTATTACGTCAACTCAACTCCTTCAATTATTATTATTATGAGGTGCTGCAAAATCATACACGTGTTGTTCTTTATTACCAAGATATTTACTATACGATGGAAGGAAAGTGTCGGTGGATATTTGATTGTGGCTGTATGTACAGTCGGCAGCATAAGTTCGCTTCATTTCCACCTACGTATGTAGAGCTATATTGATGTTTTAACACAAATTGAATGTAGAGATGACAGATATACTTCACATATGGTAAATTGCACATGTTAGGATAGAAACTGGTTCAGAATGCAACTATCTGGTCATATTAGCATTACTAAGTACACGAGATGGACGCGAATTTATGATACCGGCTGTACATGGCAGAGTGAGGAACGGAGTAAACGGAACAGAATGAGTAGAGGGAAGTAGGACGGGGGAGAAAAAGTTGGATAGAATAAAAGGGGGGGTGGGGTCAAAACGTGGTATTAAGGAGAGTGTGGTGGTGGTGGTGTTTTAAAAAGCGTGGCCGGAATTCCCCTCAGCGAGCCTTATCTCCCCTCCCCCCCCACCGACAACCCCACCCCCCTCCATCACCTTAATGTCCCCCCATTACTGGGCACTCCTCCGTCCTCACCAGTCTTCAGGCCTCACCATTCATGTCCACACCATTCTTACAACCTCTGCCAATCCTTACAATTCACATCCACACCATTCTTGTAACCCTTCCAGGCCTCTCACAATTCACATCCACATCACTTTTACAACTCTTCCAGGCCTCACCAATCATGTCCACACCACTCTTACAACTCTTCCAGGCCTCACCATTCACGTCCACACCACTCTTACAAACCTTCCAAGTCATCACCAATCACAATTTCCTCACAGCCCTTCCAGTCCTCACCAATCGCAAGTTCTTCACAACTCGAGCAGCCTAATCTCCAATTTCTCTCTCTCTCTCTCTCTCTCTCTCTCCTCTCTCTCTCTCTCTCTCTCTCTCTCTCTCTCTCTCTCCCTCCCTATTCGTAAATATGAGTTCGCCAGCTTCCAGGAATTTCCAGTCCCAGTTACCAAAATATATAAGATGGTCTCCCTTTGGAAACTATTACATTTATCTACTTTAATTAAGGTGGCAATTTTTTTTTTTTTTTTTTTTTTTTTTTTTTGTATATTGGAGTGCCTTGATTCCTCCAAAGTATATATATATTCTGCTAGGAAACACAGGACCAGAAAGAGGCAAAAATAATGGTGGTGCTCTGTTGCTTGGTATTAATAGTTTGGAGGATTCAGTTGCTCCAGAATTACCAAAAACAAAACTTCCCCTCTTTTTTTTAAGTATCTATATAAGGCTTCCGGTTATAGAATATGATTTTTTTTTTTATTTACAACATGGGATCTTCTTATTAAGGGAAAACAATAATCTTTATGTGCTAAAACGTAACAAAGAAGACAAATGAGGGGAAGGGAAGGTACAGGACGAGGGAAATGAAGGGAAGGTATAGGACGAGGGGAAATGAAGGGAAGGTACAGGACGAGGGGAAATGAAGGGAAGGTACAGGACGAGGGGAAATGAAGGGAAGGTATAGGGACGAGGGGAAATGAAGGGAAGGTATAGGGACGAGGGGAAATGAAGGGAAGGAGAGCTGAGAATAGAGAGGAAGAGGAGGCCGAGAAATGAGAGAGGAGGAGGAGGAGGAAGGAGCTGACAGACAGACAGTACTGATGATGGTGAGCTGGAAAAAGAGAAAGATGATGACAGGATAGATAGGATGAGGGCTGGAAGAGGATGGAAGGAGGGCTGGAAGAGGATGGAAGGAGGGCTGGAAGAGGATGGAAGAGGATGGAAGGAGGGCTGGAAGAGGATGGAAGGAGGGCTGGAAGAGGATGGAAGGAAGGCTGGAAGAGGATGGAAGGAGGGCTGGAAGAGGATGGGAGGAGGGCTGGAAGAGGATGGAAGAAGGGCTGGAAGAGGATGGAAGGAAGGCTGGAAGGAAGGCTGGAAGGAGGGCTGGAGGAGGATGGAAGGAGGGCTGGAAGAGGATGGAAGGAGGCTGGAAGAGGATGGAAGGAGGGCTGGAAGAGGATGGAAGGAGGGGCTGGAAGAGGATGAAGGAGTGCTGGAAGAGGATGGAAGGAGGACTGGAAGAGGATGGAAGGAGGGCTGACAGAAGGGATGGAATGGGGGAATACTTGTTGGAGAAGAGAAAGGACAAATGAAGGGATAATAATGATGAGAGGATAGGGATGATTACTGATGAATTAAGGTTGATTGGAGAGCTTGCTATCAAAAAAGAAAAATACATTGGGAGTGGAGATTAGAGGAAGCAAAATGAATAGGAGTGGGGAAAGGAAGGGAGGGGAGGGGTGACGAGGGAGAAAGAAATGGGGGGTGGGGTTAGGAGGGGAGAGAAATGGGGGGTGGGGGTTAGGAGGGGGAGAGAAATGATGGGTCGGGTAAGGAAGGGAGGGGAGGGGTGACGAGGGGAGAGAAATGGGGTGGGGTGGGGGAGGAGGGGAGTAGAAGGGTCTGGCAGCTGGACGTGCCTCCTTTCCTGATCAAGCCAACTAACACGATGAGGAAGGGATGAAGGGGCAGGGAAGGGAGGAAGAGGGGGCAGGGAAGGGAGGAAGAGGCATGGAAAGAGGGGGAGAGGGGGGCAGGGAAGGGAGGGAGAAGGGGCAGGAAGGAGGAAGGGGGCAGGGAAGAGGGGGGCAGGGAAGGGAGGAAGGGGCAGGGAAGGGAGGGAGAGGGGGCAGGGAAAAGGGAGTGGGGGATGGAGGAGAATTACTAAAAGAGGAAGGGATGTCGAGATAACAGAGAGTGGATAGATGAGCAACAGAGGAGGGGACAGCAGATGAAAGGAGGAAGGAAAGAAAAACATAATGAAAGACTGAAAAGAGAGAGAGAGAGAGAGAGAAGAGAGAGAGAGAGAGAGAGAGAGAGAGAGAGAGAGGAGAGAGAGAGAGAGAGAGAGAGAGAGAGAGAGAGAGAGACGAGAGAGAGAGAGGAGAGAGGAGAGAGAGAGAGAGAAGAGAGAGAGAGTAGAGAGAGAGAGAGAATGAATGTTGGAAGAGGTAGGTGACTGAGTTTGGTCTCGGTCGTTGTCATCACTCTGTTCCACCACAAACACCATTACCACATCACCACCACATTCACCTCATCTAGTTTTTTTTGTCATAGCTCACCCCAGTAATCAACAAGACTGTCCCTCCCCCCCCCCCACCCCACTCGCTGCTCACTATCACTATACACACTCTCATTAAGGGACCCCGTAATGTAGTTAGAAAATTTGGAGATTAGCGAGTCCTTCAATCAAATATTGCCTCGAAACACCACCTATATTGAAAAGGAACGAACACCACCATAACCATCAACAACAATAAGACTAACTAGATACTTCATGTATCACCAAAACATCACCATCATCACCACCACCACCACCACCATCATCACCACCACCACCATCATCACCACCACCACCATCACCACCACCACCACCATCACCACCATCACCACCCACCACCATCACCACCACCACCACCACCATCATCACCACCACCACCCATCACCACCACCACCACCACCATCATCACCACCACCACCATCACCACCCACCACCATCACCACCACCACCATCTCCTTGTCTCCATGCAACATTGACACCACAATATTATCAACATGAGTTTCTTGATTTGCCTTCATCACCCTTTCTCCCTTTTCCCATCTGCACTTCCTTCCCCCTCCTACCTTCCGTTTCACCTTCCTTGTCTTTCCTATTCTCTTCCACCCTTCCCTTCTCTCTTTCACTACTCTTTTCTCATCTCCCCTTTCACCTTCCCCTCCCTCCCTCCCTCCCTCCTCTCTTCCCACCTTCCCCTCCATCACTCTCCCTTCCCTGAAAATATCCCTCACCCCACCTCCCTTTCCTCCACCATTTCAGTACGAAGGGAAGGGTAGGGAAGGGAAGGGAAGGGAAGGGAAGGGAAGGGAAGGGAAGGGGGAGGGAAGGGAAGGGGAGGGAAGGGGAAGGGGAGGGGGTGTGAGCAAAAAATGAAAGGGGGTGTGGAGGGGAACAAAGGCACATACATACATGGTGGAAGGAAAAAAATAGGTGAAAAAAAAAAAAAAAAAATGGAGAAGTTAAACATGAATAAATATAAGGAAAAAAAAAAAAAAGGGATATGATAGAGAAGTTTAAACATGAATAAATATAAGGAAAAAAAAAAAAGATAAAGAAAATAAAGGATATAATGGAGAAGTTAAAACAGGAAAAATATACGGAAAATTAAAGAAAATAAAGGATATAATGGAGAAGTTAAACAGGAATAAATATACGGAAAAGAAAATAAGAAAAAAAGAAAATGGAGATATAAAACAGGACAAATAATAAACGGAAAAGTAAAATAAGAGGAAAGAAAAATAATGAAGTTCTGGGAGGAGGAGGAGGAGGAGGGAAAGGAGAGAGAGATGAGATAGGAAAGAGAGTGACGGAGGGAAGAAGGTGATAGGAAGGGAAAGAGATAATAAAGGGAGGGTCAAAGAATAAAGAATTAAGAGAGGTAAACATAATGATGATAAGCGCACAAGGGGGGAATACGGAATAAAGCCAAGGAAAGACGAAAATAATAAAAAAAATAAAAAAAAAAGTAGGAAAGGGAAGACGAAGAGAAAAATGAATAAAAAAATAAATTAAAAAGTAGGAAAGGGAAGACGAAGAGAGATGAATAAAAAAATAAATAAAAAGTAGGAAAGGGAAGACGAAGAAGAGAAGGATGAATAAAAAAATAAATAAAATAAAAAGTAGGAAAGGGAAGAAGAAAAGAAAAAATGAACAAAAAAAAATGAAAAATAAAAAGTAGGTAAGGGAAGACGAAGAAGAGAAGGATGAATAAAAAAAATTAAAATAAAGAGAAAAACAAGAGTAAGAGGAAAGTGAACAATACGAAAAGGAAATGAAAGAAAGGCAAGATAAAAAATATGATGATGATGATGAACTGATGAAACAAACAACAGAAAGAAATGGAAGGAAAATAAAAAAAATAAAAAAAAAAATGGAAGAAAAATAAAATAAAATGGAAGAAATTGAAGAGAAAGAAAAGAAAAAAGGAAGACATGAAAGAGAAAGAAAAAAAAAGAAAAAAAATGGAAGAGAAAGAAAGAGAGAGAAAAAATTGAAGAGGAAGAAAAATAAGGAAGAAATGGAAGAGAAAGGAAGAAAAAAAGAAAAAAATGGAAAGAGAGAAAGAAATGAAGAAAAAAAATTGAAAGAAATTGGAAAGAGAGAAAGAAAAGAGAAAGAAAAAAATTGAAGAGGAAGAAAAATAAGGAAGAAATGGAAGAGAAAGAAAAAAAAATGGAAGAGGAAGAAAAGAGAAAGAAAAAATTGAAGAGGAAGAAAAGAATAAGGGAGAAATGGAAGAGAAAGAAATGGAAGAAAAAAAATTGAAAGAAATGGAAGAGAAAGAAAAGAGAAAGAAAAAATTGGAGGAAGAAAAGAATAAGGAAGAAAATGGAAAAGAAAAAAAAAAAGAAAAAATGGAAGAGAAAGAAAAGAGAAAGAAAAAATTGAAGAGGAAGAAAAATAAGTAAGAAATGGAAGAGAAAGAAAAAAAAAAGAAAAAAAAATGGAAGAGGAAGAAAAGAAAAGAATGAAAGAGAAAAAAGGAAATCAGGGGGGTGGTGAGAGAGACAGCCTGGCAAGGAAGGAGTTATTGAGTGGGGAAAGGTAAGCAAAATTAAGACCCTAAAACACACACACCTCACGTTCACACTCTCATGTAGACTCGTAACACACATACACACACACACACACACTCATGTAGACTCGTAACACACATACACACACACACTCATGTAGACTCGTAACACACATACCACACACACACTCATGTAGACTCGTAACACACATACACACACACACTCATGTAGACTCGTAACACACATACACACACTTATGTAGACTCGTAACACACACACACACACACACACACTCATGTAGACTCGTAACACACATACAGCACACACTCATGTAGACTCGTAACACACATACACACACACTCATGTAGACTCGTAACACCCACACACACACACACACACACACCACACACTCATGTAGACTCGTAACACACACACACACACACACTCATGTACTGTAGACTCGTAACACACACACACACACACACATGAACGCGTCCACAATCCATGAATAATATTAAATACACGCACATTCCTCCCTCATCGTATAATTCGAATGTTTTTCATAATATAAAACATATCACACACACACACACCCACCCACACACACACACACACACACACACACACACACAGGCGGCACGTACATAAAGGGAACACCACACACATTCACACCACACTGGCGGCACGTACATACATAGAGGGAACACACACACACACACACACACACACACACACACACATACACACACACATTTGTTCACACTCCCTAACCTCACATTCCATTTCCCCCTAACACATTTTTTCCAGGCATTCACACGCGAACAGACACAGATGTAGTCTTGTACACACTCGTACATAACCAAGCACACACACACACACCGACACACACACACATACAGGGCGGCACGTACATAAAGGGAACACACACACACACTCACACACACTGGCGGCACGTACATACATAGAGGGAACACACCACTCACACACACACACATCACACACACACCACACACACACACACACACACACACACACACACACACACACACACACAGGCGGCACGTACATAAAGGGAACACACACACATTCACACACACACACTGGCGGCACGTACATACATAGAGGGAACACACACACATTCTCACACACAACTGGCGGGCACGTACATACATAGAGGGACAACACACACACACACACACTCACACACACACACACACACAGAGCGGAGGAGGGACAAAACAGGGGAGTGTGACAGGCAGACCCTGAGTCATGGTTGGTAATCACAGTAGCCCTCCTCCCCCTCCCTGTCCTGCCTGTCCTCTGCCTCTCTCTCACTCTCACCTCATACAACCAGTCCCCACCTCAGTCACACTCCACTTGCTTCATCTCATTTCATTTCACATTTCACCGTCATCTTCCTTGTTCACACTCATCTTCCCTTGTCTCTCTCTCTCACCTCTCATACAACCAGTCCCCCCTCAGTCACCTCTCACTTGCTTCATCTCATTCTATGGTACCTCTTTTATATCTAACCTCAACTCGCTTCATCTCACATTTCACTCCTCATCTTCCTTGTCTCTCTCTCACCCTCACCTCATAGAACCATTCCCCCTCAGTCACACTCACTTGTTTCATCGCATTCTATGGCACCACTCTTTTATATCTAACCTCACTACACCTTCACTCTCACATCGCACACCTCATCTCTTCCCTGCTCATCTTCCTTGTTTCCCTTTTCACCTTCACCCTCATAGAAGCTCTTCCCACCCTCAATCACCTCACTTGCTATCATTCATACTAACATCACCTTACATCTCACCTCATTTTCCCTGTTTGCACCCCAACTTACAGAAGCCACCGTACCTTTCCCACCTCACATCACCAGAAATACAATTCGGTCTAAAGTCTCTTAATTAATCACCTTATCTTATCTAACATGCCCTGACCTCTCACTTCCTTTAACCTTTATTCGCCTATTCGTTATTCCTAATCTTACCAAACATCCAATCAAAATCATGTGTGAAGCGTGCTGTCGTGTGTGTGTGTGTGTGTGTGTGTGTGTGTGTGGGTGTGTGTGGTGTGTGTGTGTGTGTGTGTGTGTGTGTGTGTGGTGTGTGTGTGTGTAAGCCAGCGTTCCTAAGCATTTATGAAAGGGATTATATTACCCAAACAGTCAAGCACCGTATAATAAGACCACTACCTACCGTAAGAGCATAAATTTCATACAGCATTTGCCTGTTTGTAATTTCCTCACTTTCTTCTAACACACACACACACACACCTAATCTTGGAAGAGCTCCCCGCATTATTAAATTTATCCCAATGTTTCCCAAGTGTGGCGTGGCTATCCCGTAGAGGTTAGTAACCAGGCATGTTAATTGATGCGGTGGTCATTTGTAGCCATTTTTAACATGTCCCTGAAGAACAAAGCCGAAACAAATCTCTCTCTCATCAATACAACTGATAGAAGGATGGACTACGCTGTGGGTTTGTTGAATGCATTTCCAACGTCGGATAAAGGTGTTCCAATACTTAAACCTTCACTCTAGTGTCAAGGAATGGATACCAATACCCAAACGTCTCTATTATTTCCTTTGATCAGGAAGGAAACGATATATACCTTATAGTAATATTGCCCAAGCCATGAAAATATAAAGAAAAATAAACTTACCGACGCTGCTTGCTTGCATTTGTTTTGTTACTCCATCACCACATACCTGTCAGGGAGAGAAGAAATTATGAGTATATGGCAAAAAATAAAAATACTTAATTGTCTCTGTATAATTATAGACCCCAGGGAAACACAATCAGCTTAATATATGTATCTTTCAATAATAATAATAATAAAAATAATAATAATAATAATAAGAAGAAGAAGAAGAAGAAGAAATATGGCAATAATAATAATAATAGTACCGTACCCTAATAATAATAATAATAATAATAATAATAAGAACAAGAAATATGGCAATAATAATAATAATAGTACCGTACCCCTAATAATAATAATAATAGTACCGTACCCTAATAATAATAATAATAATAATAATAATAATAATAATAGTAGTAACAATAATGGTGATACTGGTACCCTACTTACTAATCATGGTTTTCTTTCCACGACTGTAATAAAGTTGTGTGATCCAATGAACCAGGAGTGTTGTACAATTTACCCTCTGCAAATATTAACCTTCCAATGGCTTTATATTACCTTGGATTTAAGAAACTTGGGGTTTGAAAGCTACTGTGAAGTTAACTAAAGTGTGTGTGTGTGTGTGTGTGTGTGTGTGTGTGTCGCAATGGGAATAAAAGTCAAGTGGAAGAGGTGTGGTCGTAGTTTAGAGTTAGGGGAGGTGGGTAGTAGGGGGTAGAATGGAGGGGAGGGGCGAGGGGAGGGTAGTGAGGCAGAGAGATAACCAGTCAGTCGATTATGTGAGCAGCAAAATGGTGTTATCTGGATAAAGGTACCGGCAGTCCTCTATCACCTCCACTCCCCCTCCCCCCTCCCTTATCCACCCGTGCACTCTTTCCCAATCACTTCTCTGTTAATCTCTCCTCTCTCTCTCTCCTCTCTCTCCTCTCTCTCTCTCTCTCTCTCCTCTCTCTCTCTGATGTTACCTGCTTTCACATTGGTATCTCCATGCACCCACTCTTTCTGTCACACAAATATATTTTTTACCAATCAATACACACACACACCACACACACACAGCACCGCTGTCTCTCGTCTTTCCTCTCCTAAATGCAAGCAAATACACACACGCAACATTGCAACTCACATCACGTGCAATATTGAAGGCCCAATCAGAGCCACGCAACTATATCTAAATACCTCCATAACTTTGGTCACATCCAACTGAACAGCACACTACTATCAGCCCCGTTTGTTGTGTGGATAATACAGTATAGTGGGAACGGGTAGGCAAGAAGGGAGAGGGAAAATATAGGGATGGTGATGTGGGTAAAGACAGGAAGGATAGTGGAATGGGTAGGCAAGAAGGGAAAGGGAAAATATAGGGATGGTGATGTGGGGTAAAAGACAGGAAGGATAGTGGAATGGGTAGGTATGAAGGAGAGGGAAAATATATATAGGGATGATTATGTGGGAAAAGACAGGAAGGATAGTGGAATGGGTAGGTATGAAGGGAGAGGGAAAATATAGGGATGGTGATGTGGGTAAAAGACAGGAAGGATAGTGGAATGGGTAGGTATGAAGGGAGAGGGAAAATATAGGGATGGTGATGTGGGTAAAGACAGGAAGGGATAGTCGGGAAATGGGGTAGGTGAGAAGGGAGAGGGAAAATGTAGGTAGGTAG
The DNA here is from genome assembly GCA_033782935.1 of Petrolisthes cinctipes. Classification (NCBI taxonomy): domain Eukaryota; kingdom Metazoa; phylum Arthropoda; class Malacostraca; order Decapoda; family Porcellanidae; genus Petrolisthes; species Petrolisthes cinctipes. The sequence continues at coordinate 25,955 of JAWQEG010009284.1, forward strand.
GTAGGTAGGTAGGTAGGTAGGTAGGGATGTAAGGATGATGATGTAAGTAAAGAGAGGGACGGGTAGGCAAGAAGGGCGAGGTAAAATATTGGGATGGAGGGAAAGATGGAGGGATGATGGTGATGTAAAGTACGTAAAGAGAGAAAAGGGGAAGAGAACTGTTCAATATTCGCGTGATCTGACCGTAGAGTTTTAGGTGTGTGTGTGTGTGTGTGTGTGTGTGTGTGTGTGTGTGTGTGTGTGTGTGTGTGTGTGTGTGTGTGTGTGTGTGTGTGTGTGTGTGTGTGTGTGTGTGTGTGTGTGTGTGTGTGTGTGTGTGTGTGTGTGTGTGTGTGTGTGTGTGTGTGTGTGTGTGTGTCGGAGCCTCCTATGGCCGCCACCCACCCAATCTTCTTATTAGGAAGGTCAGAGCATCATACGTTCAAGATTATATACCATTCTATGTAAGCCAATCCTAAGTTACAGTAAAGTCACTAGTCCTGTAAGTCTGCATGACATGATGGAAAACGGATGCTGCTGTTACCTACGATGAGAGTATATAATATGTGAGTCATGTGTGAATTATTATCATGTGTGAATTATTATCTGGAACCAAAAGCTGGGTCGAGTATGCCAGGCGGGTCACTTACTTTAACGATTACACACACACACACACACACACGTCACACCAAATGCACTTGGAATAAATCTTACGCCCTGTGGTCAGTAATTTGCTTTTATTATTATTCTAGTTATATATAGGAATTAAAGAGTACAGTCGCGGCACATAATCCTTGTCAAATCAGGGTGTAAGGGGAGACTTTTTTTTTTGGTCAAGGATTACGTGCCGCGACTGTACATAAATTTTGCACTTACCATTATTGTGCTACTATGTGCTATTTTTGTTATTTTGTTATCTCAGGGTTACAGACACCAAACACATAAATAAAAAAAAAAAAAAAAAAAAAAAAAAAAAACAACGTATTATTATAAAGAATACATTTATCATTTGG